>NCQV01157677.1:0-14476 GCA_002740545.1 Lophocereus schottii
AAGTTAACATTTGAATCGGACTTGACAATTTATAAATTTGTTACTTGAAAGTATGTAAGTACAATCACTAATTAGAAAGTAATGAATTACATGGGCTTAACTAGGCTATCAATTTTTGGTTAATTCATTTAAAATTTTGTTTTTTCTTTTTATTCGGCTTAAGACTAGCCAACTTTTTATTTAGGATCTTCTTCATCATCTCAATGACTATGAATTTTCATCCAAATTAAAAGTTCCTCCACGTTTGGTTGTTCTACATATTTTATCATACATTGCTTATATGCACATGCTTATGTATCATTGCAGAATGGTTTAGATGATGATCAGAGTTTATAGGTAGCTTCAATAGACAAAGAGCACATGCTATCATAAAAATCTTCCCATTGCGAATACTGAAATGGAATAATAGTAAATTCACTTCATGTACACTCGCGATAAAATAATCAACTATTCGATCCGCATAACTACTTAAAGATGTCTTTTGAAATGTATAAATGAACTTACACCCTATTTGAACCTAGGAAAATACAAAGTAAAGATAATTTTAAAGGAAAAAAGAAAAATAGTTGGAAGAAAATTAACTTTTCCCTTGTTTGAATTATGGAAAAAAAAAAAACACAAGGAAGAAAAGTAATTTTCCATCATCTATTTTTTTCTTTTTATTTGAAAACAAGAAAACTCCCAGCTAGCACATATTTCAATTGGGCACATAATCGACTCAGCCTAGTCGCTCGATAGAGGTCTGAATAACTCGCAGAACATGCCACTACAGTCTCTACATCAACAAATTAACCCACCCAAGGCATGGGACTATATATTATGTTCTCTGTGGCCCCGACCAAACTCTAGGTTCTCTAATCCACCATGAGGGATCATGGCCGAAGAAGCCTGACTAGTATTCCCTAGCCATAGTCTAACCACATTGACAGTTGAGTTTTTCCTTGCTGAAGAGGATGAAGATGTAGTGCCTTAATATGGTTGTCATATTTTTAATTACCTAATGATGAGGAAAACTATGCCAACTATAAGTCCAGCGGCATATAAAGTGCTTAACAGAAATAAACATAAGAGTCTAACTAGGAGAAATGACATGAATTAGTAAGGCCCACTGGGCCTGGAAGCCGATCGTTTCTCCCAGGAAAGCCGACCGATTTCCTTCTTCTTTTTTTCTCCCCACGTCCAAGTCCAAGTTAGTCAGTCAATTTTTAATTTAGGGATAATTAGCCTAACACTTCTAATTAAAACAGACTGCAAGTAGAATTGGTTAAGTTATTTTGATAAAATCTAATAGGATTAGAGGTTGTTATCCTTTTTCTTAGGCTGAGGGACCATGCCAAAGAGGCCTCAGTAGTATTCCGTGGCAATGCTCTAACCACATTGATAGTTAAGTTTTTGCTTGCTCATGAGGATGAAGATGTAGCCCTTGAATATGGTGTCATATTTTTAATTGCCTAATGATGAGGAAAACTATACCAACTATAAGTCCAATAGGATATGAAGTGATTAACAGAAATAAACATAAAAGTCTAACTAGGAGAAACGACATGAGTTAGTGATGCCCACTAGGCCTAGAAGCCAGCCGGTTCACCTAGCAAAGCTGGCCAATTTCCTTCTTCTATTTTTCTCCCCTAAGTCTTAGTTGATCAGTCGGAGGGGAGTCTTGGAGCAACTGGTAAGGTTGTCTCCGTGTGACCAAAAGGTCACGGGTTCGAGCCGTGGAATCAGCCACTGACAAAGTCAGGTTAGGTTGCATACAATACACCCCTTGGGGTGCGGCCCTTCCCCGGACCCAGCGTGAACGCGGGATGCTTGTGCACCGGGCTGCCCTTTTTAAGTCTTAGTTGGTCAGTCAGTTTTTAAATTGTATATAATTAACCGAACGCGTCTAACTAAAACAGACTCTAAGTAGAATTGGTAAAGTTATTTAGATAAAATCTAATAAGATTAGGAGTTGGTATACTTTTTCTATGGTTGAGTCCATCTAATTTGGAGATCAGTCACACAGTCAAAAAACAAGAGTAACTGGGAGATCACTTCAGAGATTGTGAGGAGATTTTTACCGGTGTGGTCAAGTCTTGAGTCCCCTCCCCCTCGCATTAAGGAGTAATGACTTCATTGGATTCCCCAAGTAATGTGGTGGGTTCTCCGACCGTAAAACTTTTACTTTTTCTAGCTTTTCTATCTAGTTCCTTCTTATTTGACTTTTATAATCAACAAAGATGTAATCTTTAGGTGGTTCCCACCCACTATAAATTATTTATTTTATTTTTGCGATGGCTAGACTGAAGTTTATATCTTTGCATGATTTTATATGAAATAATACTAATGCTTCTGTCTGATTGTGTGATAGTGTAATTAGAATTTTATATTTCCCATGTTGAATAGTAGAGAAAGTTAGTCCTAACAGGCGGTTATGTGATGTATTCCATCACATCATCGTACCTTTCCCTCAAATCTAAATCCTCAGCTTGAGACTAAGAAGTTAAGATTGGTCCCACACTACGGATTACTCAGGGAGTACGGATAGGTGTTGCATCCAAACCCGAAAAACCCACCCCAAACCCGCCCCATTTATAACGGGTATGGGTACGAAAAATTGGGGGAAAATGGGTATGGGCTGGGTACACTGAAAATGGGTGTGGGTATGGGTACGGGTACGGGTATAGGCATCGCCCACCCCATACCCATACCCACCCCGTACATGAATTTTTTTGGGGTTAAATAAATTGTGAAGTAGAGTTTTGAGCTTTAAACGTTAGTAATCTATTTTTCTAAAAAAAACTCCATACCGCAACTCATCCCCAACTATACATATAATGCATCCATTTATGTCGCTCATTTGCTATGCCGATACATACAGTCACGTGACTCATGACTCACAAACCTAAAATTCTATCTCATTTGTTGCAACCCTTCCTCTCTCATTTGAATCATTTCTAGAATGCAGTTTTTTATTTATGAGCTAAGTATAAACTATTGAATCCAATGGGTATTGTATTTCTTTAGAACATTTTGCCTAGTTGAATTAGTTTTATGAATTTCTTTAGGTAAAAGAAATTATCGTACCCAATGGCTATTATATTATAATACATGTATATACCCAAATAAAACCCGAAATGCCTGAAATACCTGATGGGTATGGGTATGGGGATAGATTTTGGAAACTCGATGGGTATGGGTATGGGTATGGGGATGACTTTTGAAAATGGGTATGGGTGCGGGTATATCTCCACCCGCCTCGTACCCGCCCCACACCCATCCCTATTGCGAAGTGCTTTTCGAAAACCTTTTTCGAGTAGAATCAATTTGTCTGTTCAGTTACCCCTTTTGTATGATTCACTTCGAAGAGAGTTGTCATTTGTAAGTTTTTCTAACTGGTGACTCTATTAATTACTTTTATTTTTGCATCCTTTTCTTATCTCATATTCCTTATTTTAATATTTTTATTTTTAGTAGAATGGCTTTGATCCAGGATAGTGACACTATTCGGACAAGGAACTGGGCCCTACTCAGGCCTAGGGACCAGCGGGTTCGTAGATAGGTGGGCTGCTTATTTCTAGATCAGACACTGATCACTTTCAGGGATTCAGACCAAGTAGCTATGCCTAATCCTAGCCCAGGAACCTCCTAGTTCTTGGATTAAGGTCTAGGACCAGTTTCCTAACCTAGCATTATAAGTTTGCTAACTTCTGATTTAATAAAAAAATATAATTAACAATTAGTTTAAAAATAAATAAAAATAACATCATACCCCAGCAAATGGGTAGCCGAGCCATTAGTGGGGGATCGCACCCTTGAGGAGGTGGATCGTTACAATGGTGACTCTATTAGGGAAAATTTTCTTTAAGAGGTTCAAATTTGAAATTAATTATGGGAAATTGTTTTGGTCACACTCGCATCGGGCATCTTGTATTAAAAGGGGCTGCTCTGTATGGGATAATGGCACATCTAGGCAACAATCCTGTTATTACTCCGGGAAGATTAGCTTGCTACTCAGTGGGTCTACTGGACTTGACCAAACATGCAGTTGATTCACCAATTTGTGACACACTTCTTGATCCCCCGTGACTTAGGAAAGCGAGCTAAACATCCTAGCCTTGCCGTGCACCCCATGGATGATGTACAACGTGTTTAGGTCATGAGAAGACTATTCTAAATTCGACATGAAACCCCATATCATAGAACCTTGTTTTAGAATTGGAACTCATATGCATGCTTGGGTGTGTGTTGTTGTTTGATTTAACGTTTTTAGCCCCAACATCTACGTATTGATGTGTTAGGTCTTAAAAAGCCCAGGTTAGAAAATGCCAGATTTAGTGGCCACAGTCATATACCAAGTCGGCTTCAAGGATAATTCTGCTTTAAAGGGCTCTTAATCTCGGACCCGACTAGGCTCTACCCTGGTCTAGTGAATAAAAGTCCTGAAAGGAGACCTAACCGTGCTCAAATAACCATATCTGGGTGTCTAAAAAAAAGAGAGCTTGTACCCTTGTAGAAGTACAGGATTGTTATACAAAAACCTGAGTAGTATTATTATCCACCTAGAATTAGGAATAAAAGTCAATGTCGTAGGTGAACTTCAAAATCGACCAATGTTGGTCTGGACTTAGGATGGAAAGATTAAAAGCTAGTAAGTTAGTCCTCGGAGCCCACTAAGGAACTAGGTTGACTTTCTAGGAGTCTGATTGCTCTAGAATCGGTTTGGACTTGCGATAGAAAGATTAGAACTCAACATATTAGTGCTAGGACCCAACAGGGATACCGACTGGTACTACAGTTAAGTTTACTTTAACATGTATCAGTGTGAGTCAACATACAATCAGCATACCGGGCTCTCAATCTTAGGATTTTTGTAGTGCATGAGTCAGCATATTCTAGGCCCTTATTTCCTAGAACAAGTATTTAGATGTACTGTCCTGAGCACCTTCCTTTATTTATTAGGATAGGGAGGACTAAAAAGGCATACACGCGAAGTGAAAACAACTGGGAGACTTCTATCTAAGGAGAAGCCAAAAGAAACTCCATCGATTAGGTCAAGGTCAAGGTTTAAGACAAAGGGAAATCACATGCCTATTCCAGTGGTAGGGAACAATGAGATCGCCCAACCCATGAAACTAATTGAGAAGATGCTAGCGAAGATGGAGGAGAGCGATAGGAGGGTTGAATTAATAATTGTTGCACTTCATAACCTCAACAAAGAGTCCCAAGTGGAAAATAGTATGCAACCTCTCCCACTACCAGATGTAAATAATGAAGAAAAGGGAGAGGTTAAGATTAAGAAGGAAAGGGAGATAGATAAGAACACCCATCAAGCTGATCCATGTGTAGATGGAATAGAGTAACTACTTAAGGAATCCTCAAAGTTTAATCAATATTTTAATAATTATGTTGGGTTCATTTCAATCCCAAAATAGAAGCTACACCCAAAATTCATCGTACCTGACATCAAATTCGATGGGGCTAAAAATCCACAATACCATATAAGGAATTTCATTAGTGCCATGACTCTATAGGGGATAGACTACGACATCATCCACCTCATATTACCTTAGATGTATGACAAGGATGTCATGAGACGATATAACAACATCGACCTACAAAAGGTCACGAGCTGGATGATTTGTCTAAAGAAATTTTACACCAATTTGCGTACAGTGCTGATCTCCTAATGACATTAAGGGATCTAGAACTGCTTAAGCAAAACGATAAAGAAGGGTTCACTGACTACTTTACAAGATAGAGGGAAAAGGCAACGTATATTGTTGATCAACCCTTCGAAGCCGATCAAGTAAGGTTATCTACCAGAAACTTTCAGCCCTTATATAAGTAGCATCTGTGGTTCACGTCATTTGAGAACTTGCCTGTGTTAAGAAATCTTGGCATGCTGATAAAAGAAGAATTATCCAAGGAGGCAATTGCCAAGGCATGCAGCGACTGGAAAAGTAACTACCAAAACAAAGACAAGAAGGCTAGCAGCTCCAGGAATGTACACATGGTGACCTATGTTGCCACATATACCCCTATAAGAATTGCTTACACCCAAGCTCTGGAGCAACACCTGGCCAAAGGCAATATAGACCTTCCTAGAATTAAGCTAGAAAAATAATTCCTTAGGTAGTGCAAAAACTTTGATCTGACCAAGTGCTGCAAGTACCACTAGTTGTAAGGACATGACACCAAGGATTGTTGGACTTTCAAGAATAAGTAGGGCAAGATGTTCAGTTCTGGGTAACTCCCATTGCCTAAAGCAGCCCAAAAGTCCAACAATGACAAAAATCCACTCGAGAATCATGAGAACAAGTTTACTATTTATAACAGAGAAGAGGAATGAGACATACATATGTTTATACAAAACATTTTTGGCCCAAAACCAAGTTTAAGCATGTTTATACCAAACCCAAAATTTTAGCTAGCGGGAAAATAATGAGGACACGTTTATGAAGCCCAAGGATGTAGTATGGCCATTGAGGCAAGTGACGATGACTTCTTAAGGGAAGATGAAGAAAAATACATCCGGGAAGAGGGGGAACAACCGACAATTCAGTACATTATAAGATTCGGGCAATGTCAAGCCATAAATGCCCCATAATAGGCCCGCAAAAAAGAGAAGGTAGCACTACCCTAAGAAAAGTATCCGACAGTGAAGTAGCCTAAGAAAACTCAAACCAGATGTGAGTATTTGGCAATTTACAGTAGCTTCTTAGAAATGCAGACTACTCCTAAACAAAATGGAGGTATCTCTTGGAGCTATTATGGAGGAAATGATAACCTTTATTACAACTAGAAAAGGCACTATAACCTTTAGTAGTGAAGATCTTCCTCTAGGAGTTGTAGCTCACAACAGTGATCTCTACCTGACGGTAGTATGCATGTAAAAGCATGTGCTTCTGGCCTTGGACAACAATGGATCAACAGTAAATGTCTCTCTATAGAGAACGGGCAAAAGGCTAGGGATTAAGGAAGAACTACTCCCAACACCATCAATCCACTTAAGAGCATATGACAATTCTAAGAGATTGGTATTAGGTACCATTCTCATTCCCATTAATGTAGTCCTTATTAAAAGCAATGTAGAATTTCAAGTCCTTGATAAACCAACTACCTTCATCATGCTCTTTGGAAGGCCATACCAGAAATAGACCATAATCATAATGAAAAGGAGCTCTATAATTTTGAGATGGTCGCAATATTGGAAAATGATAGAGAACACGAGGGTTAACTACTTTTTCGTTGGCACAAAGGGAGGACTATCATTATAGAGTAAGATATCACCATATTCCAAAAGAGGTGACAAAGGCCAGGCAGGAATCCCAGGCTCTGAATGCTGCTGCTGGGAAGGGGTACACAAAGCACTACACTATCAGGCCTTATCTTCACGCCCTCAATAGGTAGCTGCTATGTGAAGGAGATAACTTTTGCTTCTATGCCTTTCCTTAACCTTACTACATAAAAGAAAAGGAACTCATAGTGTCACAGATAGAAGTATTTGACGACCACCATCTATTAAAGGGGGAAGTGTTCGCTATTATGTAAGAAGACCAGTTAACACAAGATTGGGGTAACCTAGTTCGGTCAAGGCTTTCGAAAGAAGGAGGACCCACCTATTGTTATTTCTCTTGGCATATCTAACAATGGATTCAGTCCTGCCAGATTCATCACCAAGGCTGAAACTGAAGGATGCGAGCAATTAACATGGACAACTGAAGAGGAAAGGAAAAAGTTCACCATAGCTGTAGGGGATAATTTAAGGGAGTCTAAGGTAGAATCTAAGACTCAGTCTTTTGTTTTCATTCCTTCAAATTCAATATCAAATATGTTCAGTAAGATGAACTCTTTTGTTTATGACTCATCTTATTCCTCCCCTTCTGATGTTCTATCTCTTGTAATGAAAATGAAGAGATACCCCCAAACAACTAATTAAAGTAGTGGAAGACCATGGAAATCAAACTTCCATAATTAAGGACACAATCTCTTAGCAGATTTGGAGCATAACCGCCCTTGCTTAGCTCTTTCTTTAGTAAAGTACAATGGCTGAAGTGCTACATAGAGCTCTTTTATCATAGGGTGATAAGTCCGCTTCCTAAGTCCCATTTTAAAGGGCAGGTCAGATGCTTTATATGATTGTAAGCTAAGTAAGGGGTTTCCTTTGGTTTTTAAGTCGTAAACCACATGAAATCAGGCTTTTTAAGTCATAGCCACATGAAATCAGGCTTCACCTTAGCTACTAAGAGGCTTTCTCTAGCAATTACTTTTATTTTTCTAATGATAGAATCCTTACTAGCATGCGCATTGAGCATCACTCTAATGCGTTGACATTTCTTTCTTCTTATTGTTAGTAGCCCCATTTGGTTTCTTCCATGACAGCTTTAGACGTAAGCTAGTCAAGCAATAACAGTGGCATATGAAGCAATGTGAACTTAGAAAGTGGGAGACGAGCCACCCAAAACACGCTACACCCAAGAATAAAGGTAAAAAGTAAGTCAAACTCATTAGGACAAGTCAAGTACATGTCATGCCAGATAGACAAAGAGGCAGAGGAAAGCAAAAACTAACTTAATTTACAATGATTCATATGGGCATGAGAAGAGCGTTCCATAAGGATAAGGCTCAGTCCTCTTTTCAATGAGTATAGTAGACTCCTAGCGAGCGCTAAGAACTTAAAATAGGGAAATTGCTAACCATCGAGGAACAAGAATGTTTTACTTCACTCTGGCGTGAAGTTTTAGATGTCTTCACATGGTCCTACAAAGACATGTTGGGTATTGACCAAGATGTTAGTGAGCACGAAATTCCTCTCTATGTAGATGCAAAAATGATAAAGCAAAAGCTTAGTAGGATGGAACTAGAATGGCCCTTAAAAGTAAAGGAGGGTATGTGGAAATAATTGGATGCAGGGTTTATTAGGGTTGCACACTACCCCAAATAGGTGCAAACATTGTGCGAGTCCTAAAGAAGGCCGGAACAGTAAGAATGTGTGTAGATTTTAGAGATCTCAATAAAGTCCAAAAGATGACTTCCCAGTGCCATATATGGATTTTTGGGCGATAACACAGCTCGTCACGCTTTCCTTTCCTTTATCAATGGGTACACTGGTTATAGCCATGTCAAGATGGCAGTAGAAGACATGGAAAAGACTTTCTCAAGCATCCCCATAGAGGACCGATTGTTATACCATGATGCCATTTAGGTCAAAGAATGCCGGAGCTACCTACTAAAGGACACCTATCACCTTGCCACATGACTTCATACACAAAGAGGATGAGGTATATGTGGATGATATAATCATAGAATCTAAGCAAAGTGATGGACATGTTTCAACTCTTCAGAAGTTCTTCACCAAACTTAGAAAATGCAATAAGCGTTTGAATCCACAGAAGAACAAATTCGGAGTCATCTCAGGGAAATTGCTAAAATATGTCATCAGCATCCAAGGAATCAAGGTTGATCCTTCGAAAATCAAGGCATTATAGCAAATGCCACTACCCAAGATAGTAAAGCAGATACAAGGATTCTTGGGAATGTGCAATACATTAGTCACTTCTTATCAAAGTTAATAATGGCGTATGAGGCTCTCTTTAAGAATTAAAGAAAGGACTGAAGACTTAATGAGATCACGAGTGCCAGGAGTCATTTTATAAGATCAAAGAATGCCTATCCAATCCACTAGTTCTAAATACCCCTGCAACTAGGCATTCCACTAATGTTAGACCTCACAATGACAACTACTATTATGGGAGTCATGTTGGCCCAGAAAATAGAAGGACAAGATAAGGTCATCTATTACATAAGTAAAAGGTTTATCAAATATGAGAGCCATTATATGTCCTTGTAAAAACTACCCTGGGTTTGGTATAGGCAACCAAGAAGCTTAGACACTACATGCTAACCCATACAGTACATGAAGTAGCCCCAATGGATCCTATAAGATATTTGTTTCAATAACCAATAGTGAGTGGTAAGGTGGCTAGCAATCAATATTCAATCTATATTATGTTTCGTAAAAGTATGTTAAAGGAAGGGCTATATCCGACTTGCTAGAAAAATTTCTAACTGAGGATCAATGAGAGGAACCTTTTGATTTACCCAATGAAGAAGTCCTTTAAATATAAGAAGACGTATGGGGAATGTACTTTGATAGGGCTTCAAATCATAAAGGATTTCGGGTTGGCATCCTCTTAGTATCATTAGAAGCGGCATGCCCCGATCTCAGTTAAACTAGACTTTGAGGTTACGAATAACGTGGCTGAGTATGAAGCCTGTATCATTGGGCCACAAGCTATAGTAGCGATAGGAGTCAAGAAACAAAGGTAAGAAGCAAAGCCTTGGCACCATACAAAGCTCACTTAATGGATCTTACTATGCATTTACCCATATCACATACAGACATCTCCCTTGAGAGGACAACCAATGTGCAGTCGCCTTTGCTAAAATTGGCTTCAATAGTTAACATCATAAGAAGCATCCATTCAATGCCATTAATAGTAGAGAGGAGGAATACGCCGATTCACTGTTACACTACTGTAGTGTGCAGTGTTGCCTTCACTACTTGGTACTACAACATTTATGAACACTAACAAAGAGAGAATATGCACCAGTCCCCAAAAATCCAATGCATTGAGGTTGTTAGCCTCACAATAACTCGATGAAGGGTTTCTAACCCATCAAGAAGCTCGTGAGATCATGAAAGAAGTTCACGATGGGGACTGCGGGTTATATGTGAATGGTGGAATGTTAGCTAAATAGGCCTAGTAAATAGGGTATTATTGGTGTGGATTTTAATAGTTTTAAAAAACCTGACTTACCTGCAAGTGCACAAGATGATTGTAGCAAAACAAGTATCTAGGGTGTTGTCCCATGAAGAACGAAAGTGACTCTTATTTTTCTCCACTAGTTAAGAGAATTACTGAGTAGATTGACAATAATAACAATAACCAAGAAAACAAAATAGAAATAAAAGAGAAAATGTTAATCAATACACAAAGAGAGATTAATTTAGAGAGCTACAAGGATTTTGATTTCACAAAAATTCTTAATATTGAATTATTAAATTGAATTGGGGTTTAAGTAGTCTCTTCAAAACTCTTAAGCTACAGGCTTAGGATCAATAGATTAGAAAAATGAATTATAGTTATTAATAAATAAACTTAACTAGTAGTTAGCATGAATTATTTAATTTAGACATAATTCATCTAATTTCAAGTCTTGTTTAATCAATCAATAACCAAAAATTTTAAATGCAATTGCATAATTATTATATTAGCCAACAAGGTTTGATATGAATAAATAACATAGCAATTAATCAATTGTAAAACAACATATATGAAAAATCAAAGTATATTGCATAATAAATTAAAAGCAATTCAAATAACTCAAAATTATGCAATAAAAAGAGACAATAATATTAATCCCTAATGAAATTAGAAAAATTAACAAAGTAAGCAAAGGATCTATCTCAATCCTAGATACACAACCTTGTTGATCATAGGCAGAGGAAATACTGTTGAATTTAGACTAGTCATTTTTTAACTAATGGTATATTTCAATCCCTACAACCAAACTTTGATGTTTATGTTACAAAATAGTAACACAGAGAAACATCAAACCCTCTCTAATTAGGCTCACAAATGAGATGAAAGGCAAGACAGAAATAGCCAAAATAGCTTATTTTCTTCTAATTCTCTCAATCAAATAATTTTACCTAGCACAATTTCTCTCAAATTACTAACAATGGGAGGAAGAGAAGAGTGAAAATGAAGAAAGAATAGGATGAATGATTCCTTTATGATGCCCCTTTGCCTCTTTATTTATTGTGGAATTTGCTCCTTTTCATTCTCCACTTTTCATGCAAAGCCACTAGTTTTATTCCTAAAATAGAAGCTAAATATCATCCACCTCTTCTAATCAGACCAAGTCAAGCATGTTACATCAATGGCTTATTTTACTTAGGCAACTAAAATCATGCTCGGCTACTAGAATCATGAAGGGAGATAAAGAGAAATGTGAGGCTGGGTGTGCTGTGTGACTGGGTCATGGGCTGCCACATCATACTTGAAATTCAAAATTTATGTTTGAATTCTTCTTGACTGCCCTCCTTACTTCAAAGACAAAATATGCATTATTTATACTTGAAATATCACTCAAAGACTCAAAAAATTTATAAAATAGAGAAAAAAAATTACTCATAAAAATATGTGCTATCAACTCCCCTGTACCAAAACCTTGCCAGTTCTTAAGCAAAGAATGCATATATTCAGTCCATCAAGTAAAACAAGATTTAAGAAAGACAATTAGAGAATCCAACTTTGTATATCCGCTGAATCATAGGTATCAACCCACTACTAACCCGCAAACCTATTACCAAATATTTTCAGTTTTAACCAAGTTTATAGACTAAGACTAAAGCAAATTAAGTACTCAATGCCAAACATGTAGCAAACCGTAAGCACAAGACTTCACGCCACATAAAAATCACAAGAGTATCTTTAAAATTAAGTCCCCAATGCTGAACCAATTTATTAGTTTTCTTTCTTTTTTTCAAAGCTCACTTGATTCCATGTGTTTCTTTTTCTGGGTGTATAAAGATATGGATAAAGATGACACCCAGAGAAACAATTAGTACATATTCAGGTAATTGAAGATATGAATAAAGATAGAACCTGAACGCTAGTACTGGGATTAGAACATAATTTGATTCAATCTTTTTCGCAATCAATTATTTAGAAAGGCAAGTGGGGAACTCAACACTTATTTCATACTCATTTATGCTATTGAAAATGAGGTTCATCTCAAACTCCAACTCAGCTACAGGTTAATAAGAACACAACAAAAATGTTACCCATTGACTAGTTAAAATTAAAAATATTCTCAAATTAGCATGAGTTGCATGAATCACATCAACATAACCAAGAGTTGAACACACATAATCAACTTTCAACTCTCTTCCTAACATCATGTTTACAAAAAGTTTTCAAATTTTCTTACAAATTTTTTATTTGCCACCCCCGCACACCTAAACCTTATATTGTCCTCACTACAGAAAACAATAATAAAAAGAGAGATGGAGAAAAGGACAGTACAACCTACTACCATGCGAAAAGCACTTGTAATAACACCCAAGGAGTCATCTCTAAATGAACCTTTCAAACCATCACTAACCACAAAAGCCAAAACCAAGTAAGGTACCACATCTAGGACATAATGTACCTTGAAGAAAATGGGAAGAAATAAAATTAAATACAATAGAATAACTCAAATTTAACTAAAAAGATTAGGTTGCCTACCAATAAGCACTAAGTTTAATGTCTTTAGCCAGACATGGTCCCATCCATTAATCATAGTAGATTGGGTCTACTATATTGATGTATTCTATCAAACCAAGTTCATTTTCATTAGTCACAATAGGTTTCAAACGTTGACCATTGACAGTAAGAATACGACCACCTTGTGGGTCTAAAATTTTGACCATCTGAAAAGGAAACAATCGTTGGACTATAAAAGGACCACCGCGTCGGGATCTCAACTTTCCAGGAAACAGCTTGGGCTTAGAATTAAAAAGTCAAACCTTCTGATTAGGTTCAAAAGATTTTCTAGAAATCATCTTCTCATGGAAAGCTTTGTTTTTAGCTTTATAAATCTTTGTATTTTCATAGGCTTTATTACACAATTCATCCAATTCATTTAATTGAAACCTACGATTAGGGCCTACTTGTTTCATATCAAAATTAAAAGCTTTAATAGCCCAAAAAGTGTGGTGTTCTAACTCAACAGGCAAGTGACAGGGCTTACTGAAAAGAAGTCGAAAAGGAGACATTCCTATAGGGGTCTTGTAAAGAATACGATAGGCCCACAGAGCATCATTGCAAGACCCGCCATCTTTATTTTATGTAACGTGGCTGTCTTACCTTTTACATTATAAAATTCGTATTTTTAGTAACTATATGAGTTAAATTATTATCAATGTGCTTATGTGAACGATAATTTTGTTAAAAAGAATATTTTCGTCGCTATTTGATATTATTATTATCATTAGTTTTGAAAATCCTTTGATGGTTTTTAGTTTGCGTTAATATAGATTATTAACGAGTACTAAATCGAGTGATAACTCGAATACGATTAGGTTGTAAACCTTAGATATAGTTCGATATTTAGTAAATCGAACCCAGATATATTGAGTGGTAAGGTCATCGATTATTGAATTTAAAGTTTGGGATGCAAACTAAGCTAGCGATGTCGATTCCAAAGCAACTTAGAAGAAAAAATAAAAAGAAAGAGAGAGGGAGGAGCGTATTAGTAATATCACGGGACACTTCCCTTTTTCCTTCTCCTTCACATGGCCCCCCTCCCCACCCCGACATCTCTCTCTCTCCCCTTAGCACCTCCTCTTCCTCCTCAATCTCCTCCATGAATGCACCAACAGCTCCATATTCTGGTGGAATTTTGCCACAACTAGCGTACAAATCTACCCCCTTTACCTTCC
>NCQV01157683.1:0-11488 GCA_002740545.1 Lophocereus schottii
ACCAAGAGCATATATATGTGTGTGTGTGTGTGTGTGTGTGTTTGCCATATTTAACTAGTTAAATCACTCTAGAGGTGGGTGAATATGGTGGTGTTCAAAGTCGTAAAATAATTAAATAGAAATGTGGAAAATAAATGTGGAAAAAATACACTATTTATAGAGATTCATCTACGAATATAAGCTCGATATATACCAATATAAGCTTGATGTATCAAGTTATCTTAACCTCTTCTTCTTGATTTGCAAGTATCACTATCTTTCTTCTATCATCTTCAACTGTAAATGTCTCCCTATTCATAGGAAATGATGTTGGCAAGGTTGATAGGTTATTAAGAAGGTGACCGTTGCATAAAAAAAGGAAGGTTGATCTTCAATATTATTTCAAGGCCTTAAAGCTGCAGATTTCAAGCCTTTGAAATCTATAACTTTGCTCAATGTTTACCCCTTGATTTCCAAAGCCGTTGAAGATCTTGCCATCAGGATTATCTAGGAGATAATTTTTAGCAACACAATCTTTCAAAATATAAGCTCAAGAGATATTATCACAATTAGGCAAATCTTGACATTTTCAAAGATATTGACATATGAAGAATCATAATATTATCTTAAGATTTAGTATTCAAATTTGAACATAAAGATCACATATTCAAATTTGAATACCAAACTATCTCCAAGATAAAATCAATCTTGTCAACATCTACTTATTATCATAACACATTTAAATAATACAAGCGCTAAGGTAGGTGCAAATATAACATGATAAATACAGAAATAGACTAACTCATTTTTATCTTTCATCAAAATATATTAATAAAATATATTGAAAACTTATGGCAAACACATATAGCTCCCCCTTAACAAATCAATGACATATAAAGATGCTCCCTCTCAATCTATGACACTCATAAAAAATATAACGGGTTAAACACCAACATTTCGATCAAATATCCTAACATGAATGCATTAGACTTGATATTCTCATGAGCATTGCAAGGGATCAACATATAAGAGCATTAATACAACAATTCTTTCCCTTTAAGAATAAATAAAGATTTCAAGTAATGTAATTCTGCCTCATAAAAAGAAGCAATATCATTTATGTAAATTCTAGGCAGCATAACATTATGGACAGATATATTGAGATCACAGACAATATATCAATTATGTATAAAGATAATTACATGACACAATAGCATAAGATATAAATGACGTAATATTAATCACGATTACCTTATGAAGATAATTAAGCAAATTAAAATTCAAAAATTTAAAAATCAAAATTTCTCGAATAGGAAGTAATTTGTGCAAAGATAACTTCGTCTTTCATTTGGAAAGAATTCAAATTTGGGTTTCTATTCAGGTTGTTGAAATAGAAATTCAAGCCCTTCAAATCTGCGACTTTGCTCAATGTTTAACCCTTGATTTCCATCGGCTATTTGCCTTATTTTGAGCTAAAAATCGTATCAAGAGGGTTATCTAGGATCTGATTTTTAGCAGCACAATCTTTCAAAATATAAGCTCAAGAGATATTATCATAATTTGGCAAATCTTGATATTTTCAAAGGTATTGATATATAAAAAATCATAATATTATCTCAATGTTTAGTACTCAAACCATCTCCAAGATAAAACAAATAATGTCAACATTTACTTATGATCATAACACATTTAAATAATACAAATACTAAGGTAGGTCCAAATATAACATGATAAAAATACAAATAGGCTAACTCATTTTTGTCTTTCATCAAAACATATTAATAAAATATATTGTATGCTTAAGGAAGCCAACAATCTCCCTCTTCATGATGCAAAACAAAACCAATAGAAATAACATATCATTATAATTTTCAATGTCACACCGTGAAAGCTTTCCAAATACTTCTCCCCCTGTTCATATTGCATTAAAAAGGTAGCACAAGAAGTAGAAAGAAAAATCAAAGCGTATAAAAAATTATGGCAAACACATATAACTCTCCCTTAGCAAATCAATGACATGTAAAGATGCTCTGCTTCAATCTATAGCACTCATAAAAAATATAAGGGGTTAAACATAACATTCAGATTAAATATCCTAACATGCATGCATTAACTTCATATTCTCATGAGCATGGAAAGGGATCAACATATAAAAGCATTAATACAACAATTCTCCCCCTTCAAGCATAAATCACGATTTGAAGTGGTATAATTCTCCCTTATAGGAAGAGGTAATATCATTTATGTAAATTCTAGGGAGCATAACATTATGGACATATATATTGAGATCATAGAAAATATACCATTTATGTATAAAGATAATTACATGACACAATAGCATAAGATATATATGACGTAACATCAATCATGATCACCTTCTAAAGATAATTAAGCAAAATTAAAATTTGAAAATTTGAAAATCAAAATTTCTCAAATAGGAAGTAAATTATGCAAAGATAACATCACCTTTGATTTGGTAACAATTCAAAATTTGATTTCTATTCAGGTTGTTGAAATAGAAATTCAAGCCCTTCAAATCTGCAGCTTTATTCAATGTTTACCTCTTGATTTCCAATGGCTACTTGCCTTTTTTGAGCTAAAGATCTTGCCAAGAGCATTATCTAGGAGCTGATTTTTAGTAACATAATCTTTCAAAATATAAGCTCAAGAGATATTATCATAATTAGGCAAATCTTGACATTTTCAAAGATATTGACATATAAAGAATCATAATATTATCTCAAGATTTAGTATTCAAATTTGAACATAAAAATCAACTATTCAAATTTGAAAATTATCTCCAAGATAAAATCAATCATATCAACATCTACATATGATCATAACACATTTAAATAATACAAATACTAAGGTAGGTCCAAACATAACATGATAAATAAACAAATAGACTAATTCAATTTTGTCTTTCATCAAAACATATTAATTAAATATATTATAAGCTTAAGAAAACTAACAATCTCTCCCTTTTTTATGAAAGACAAAACCAATACAGATAACATATCAATATAATTTTCAATGACACACCGCGAAAGCTTTCCAAACACTTATCAACCTTTTTGTATTTCATTTAAAAAAAAAAAGGCAACACAAGAAGAAGAAAGAAAAACTGAAGCATATAAAAAATTATGGCAAACACATATAACTCCTCCTTAACAAATCAATGACATATAAAGATGCTCCCCCTCAATCTGTGACACTTATAAAAAAATACAAGGGATTAAACACTAACATTTTGATCAAATATCCTGACATGCATGCATTGCCTTGATATTCTCAAGAGCTGTAAGGGTTCAATATACAAGCGCATTAATACAACAATTCTCCCCCTTTAAGAATATATTAAGATTTCAAGTAATATAATTATCCCTTATAGAAAGAAGCAATATCATTTATGTAAATGCTAGAGAGCGTAACATTATGGACAAATATATTGATATCATAGACAATATATCATTTACATATAAAGATAGTTACATGACATAATAGCGTAAGATATACATGATGTAATATTAATCATGATCACCTTCTAAAGATAATTAAGAAAATTATAATTCAAAAATTTGAAAATCAAAATTTTTCAAATAGGAAGTAAATCACGCAAAGATAACATTACCTTCCATTTGGCAAGAATTAAATTTTGATTTCTATTCTTGTTGTTGAAATAGAAATTCAAGCTCTTGATTTAGTCACACCAAAAATTTTCAGTTTCTACATACAGTTCAAGGCCTTGAGCTGTATTTCAAGGCCTTGACATTTGGGCACTAAACTAATTGCCTATTATTTCATCCTCTTTGGACCATAAAGCAATTTTCATGAGTGCTTCAACCTTTCCCAAACACTCAATGTTGCAATTTCAAGTTTTATTCTCATGTGGATGCTAAATGTCCTGTAAAACAAACTTATACCTTTCCCAAAACACATTTGAAAAATTCGAATCCATAATAGCAAGTATTCACAACAATGGATGACTTTGTTACTTTTGGTACCCAAATTTCTGTGCTACTGGGACCATCTCTTTTAATAGGACAATGAGTTGAAATATGTCCCATTTTGCAACAAGAATTGCAAGTAATAGAATTTTTACTTTTGTAGTAAGGCGATTTAACAAAGATGTTTTTGTAACACTTCTTTTTAATAAACGGAATTAAACCGATTCCTTCTGTGTTAAATAGCGCTTTTTGCTTTTCAAGAATTTTAATTAAATTTTCTTCTCCTTCCGAAAAATTTAAGACAATTGTTTTCAAGATCAGCATGCTTCAGTTGGAGCTCATCTTTTTCTTTCTCAAGAGGGACAACTTTCTCATGAAAACTTTTTAAATCATTGGACACTAAATCATTTGATTTTTGAAATTCAACATTTTCTTGAGGCAATTCAGAGTTTTTTTTCTTCAAATCTTTCATTTTAGAAATGTGTCTTTCTTGATGTCTAATATAATAAAGTAAGACTTTTATTAACTTACGTTTAGAATAATTGTGAAGAGAGTCATATATCTCATCCGGAATGTTATATCCCTTATCTTCTTCTTCATCATCACTTGTGCAAGCATCGTCATCATCATTATCACTTGCATCCCGATCTTTAACTTCTTCATTTGCCATTAGACAAAAATGAGTCATCTCTTTTTCTCATTCCAGTTGTTAAGTATATTGTCCCTTCTTGATGAATTGGGATTTTCTTAGCTTGTTTCTTTTTATAGTAATGTGAGTCTTTCCCAAAGGTCTTTAGCTATCACACAATAGCAAACATGGTTAAATATTTTGTCACTTAGAGTACACTCCAAAACATATAAAACTCTAGAATTTTTCTTAAGCATCTCGAGCCATCTTGAGTGTAGTGACTTTTTGGCTTGATATAGTATTTCCATCATCTCTTATCCAATTTGGTGCAAAAGAGCCATTCGAAATGATGTCCCAAAAATCAAAATTGATGGATCTAATAAATAATTTCATCCTGTAGTTCCAAAAAGAAAAAAATAGTTCCATCAAATATTGGAGGACAATTGATAGAAGGATTTAATAAACTAGCCATAAATCAAGCTACAGACGACCAAGTCTTAAAACAATAGCTCATACTCTGATACCAATTGTTGGCCCAATTTAGCTAGTTAAATCATCCTAGAGGGTTTGAATATGTTAGTGATCAAAGTCAAAAATAATCAAATAGAAATGCGGAAAGTAAATGTGGACAAGACACGCTATTTATAAAGATTCGACCATGCCTAGTTCTCTAACCACGGATGCCCCTTGAAATGGGATTTTGAACATTTTTCTTCTATTACGTCGATCGATTATACACAATTTACTAGTCGTACAACCAACCAGTTGATCCTATAACTCTAGGTGTCCCAACATACGTATTGCCTCTCAACTGTACTTGAATAGTCGACCCTCTGACTAACTAACCCAACCCAAAACAAAGAAAGATAGCCAGATTCACTTTATAACAAGGATTAAATAAAAACAATAGATATGTTAATATAAGTTCGATATATCAAGTTCTCTCAACGTCTTCTTCTTGATTTGCAAGTGTCGCTCTCCTTCTTCTATCATCTTCAACTTCAAATACCTTCCTATTTGTAGGCAATTATGTTGGAGAGGTTGAAAGATTATTAAGAAGGTGACCATTTCATCAAAAGGGAAGGTTGATCTTCAATATCATTTCATGACCTTGAAGTCCATATTTCAAGATCTTTACTCAATGTTTACCCTTTGACTTTCAATGGTACTTGCCTTATTTTGAGCTGAAGATCTTGCCAAGAGGGTTATCTAGTAGCTGATTTTCAGCAGCACAATCTTTCCAAATATATCCTCAAGAGATATTATCATACTTAGGCAAATCTTGACATTTTCAAAGATATTTACATATAAAGAATCATAATATTATCGCTATATTTAGTATTCAAATTTGAACATAAAGATCACATATTCAAATTTGAATAATAAACTATCTCCAAGATAAAATCAATCATGTCAACATCTATTTATGATCGTAATGCATTTAAATAATACAAATACTAAGGTATGTCCAAACATAACGTGATAAATATAGAAATAGACTAACTCATTTTTGTCTTTCATCAAAATATATTAATAAAATATATTATATGCTTAAGGAAGCTGACAATCTCCCCCTTTTTTACAAAAGACAAAATCAATAGAAATAACATATCAATATAATTTTCAATGACACACCGCCAAAGCTTTCAAGATACTTCTCCCCCTTTTTGTATCTCATCAAAAAGGTACCACAAGAAGGAGAAAGAAAAAGCAAAGCCTATAAAAAATTATGGCAAACACATATAGCTACCCCTTAACAAATCAATGGCATATAAAGATACTCCCCCTCAATCTATGGCACTCAAAAAAAAATATAAGGGGTTAAACACTAACATTTAGATCAAATACCCTAATGTGCATACATTGACTTGATATTCTCATGAGAATGGCAAGGGATCAGCCTATAGAGCATTAATACAATAATTCTCCCCCATCAAGAATAAATCAAGATTTCAAGTAATATAATTCTCCTTTATAGAAAAAAGCAATATCATTTATGTAAATTCTAAGGAGCATAGCATTATGGACAAACATATTAAGATCATAGACAATATATCATTTTTGTATAAAGATAATTATCTGACACAATGGCATAAGATATATATGACGTAATATTAATCATGATCATCTTCTCAAGATAATTAAGCAAATTAAAATTTAAAAATTTGAAAATCAAAATTTCTCAAATAGGAAGTAAATCATGCGGAGATAACATCACCTTCCATTTGGTGAGAATTCAAATTTTAATTTCTATTCATGTTGTTGAAATAGAAATTCAAGCCCATCAAATTTGTTCCCATGGTTACTTGCCTTATTTTGAGCCGAAAATCATACCAAGAGGATTATCTAGGAGCTGAGTTTTAGCAACACAATCTTTCAAAATATAAGCTCAAGAGATATTATCATAATTATGCAAATCTTAACACTTTCAAAGATATTGACATATAAGAAATCATAATATTATCTCAAAATTTACTATTCAAATTTGAACATAAAAATCACATATACAAATTTGACTACTAAACTATCACCAAGATAAAGTCAATCATGTCAACATTTACTTATGATCATAACACATTTAAATAATACAAACGCTAAGGTAGGTCCAAACATAACATGATATATATACAAATAGACTAATTCAGTTTTGTCTTTTATCAAAACATATTAATAAAATATATTATGAGCTTAAGGAAGCTAACAATCTCTCCCTTTTTTATGAATGATAAAACTAATAGAAATAACATATCAATATAATTTTCAGTGACACACCGCGAAAGCTTTCCAAAAACTTATCCCCTCTTTGTATTTCATAAAAAAAGACAACACAAGAAGAAGAAAGAAAAATTGAAGCATATAAAAAATTATGGCAAACACATATAGTTCCTCTTAACAAATCAATGACATATATACATGCTTACCCTCAATCTATGGCGCTCGTAAAAAATATAAGGGATTAAACACTAACATTTAGATCAAATATCTTAACATGCATGTATTGACATGGTATTCTTATGAGCATTATAAGAGATCAACATATAAGAGCATTAATACAACAATTCTCCCCCTTCAAGAATATATAAAGATTCCAAGTCATATAATTCGCCCTTATGGAAAGAAGCAATATCATTTGTGTAAATGCTAGGGAGCATAACATTATGGACAAATATATTGATATCACAGACGATATATCATTTATGTATAAAGATAATTACATGACATAATAGCATAAGATATATATGATGTAATATTAATCTTGACCACCTTTTAAAGATAATTAAGAAAATTATAATTCAAAAATTTGAAAACCAAAATTTCTCAAATAGGATGCAAATCATGCAAAGATAATATCATCTTGCATTTGATAAGAATCCAATTTTTGATTTCTATTCTTGTTGTTGAAATAAAAATTCAAGCCCTTGATTCAGTCACATCAAAAATTTTCAATTTCTGCATATAGTTCAAGGCCGTGAGCTGTATTTCAAGGTCTTGACATATGAGCACTGAACTGATTACCCATTATTTCATCCTCCTTAGACCACAAAGCAATTTCCATGAGTACTTCAACATTTCTCAAACATTCAATTTTGCAATTTTATGTGTTATTCTCATGCGGATGCTAAATGCCCTGTAAAACAAACTTTTAAATTTCTCACAACTCATTTGGAAAATTTGAGTCTGTAATAGTAAGTATTCACCACAATGGATGGCTTTATTACTTTTGGTGTCTAAATTTGTGTGCTACTAGGACCATTTCTTTTAATAGGACAATAAGTTGAAATATGTCTTATTTTGCAACAATAATTGCAAGTAATAGAAGTTTTACTTTTGTAGCAAGTCAATTTAACAAAGATATTTTTATAACACTTCTTTTTATTGGATAGATTAAAACCTATTCCTTCTTTGTTAAAAAACGCTTTTTGTTTGCCAAGAATTTTAATTAAATTCTCTTCTCCTTTTGAAAAATTTAAGACAATTTTTTTCAAGATCAGCACAGTTCAGTTGGAGCTCTTCTTTTTCTTCCTCAAGAAGAATAGCTTCCTCTTGAAAACTTTTTAAATTATTAGACACTAAATCATTTGATTTTTGAAATTCAAAATTTCTTGAGACAATTCAAAGTTTTTTTTTTTCTTTGAATCTCTCATTTTAGAAATGTGTCTTTCTTGACATTTAATATAATAAAGTAAGACTGTTATGAACTTATGTTTAGAATAATTGTGAAGAGGCTCATATATCTTATCCGGAATATGATATTCCATTTCCTAAGCTTCTTCATCATCACTTGTGCAAGCATCATCATCATCATCATTGTCACTTGCATCCCGATCTTTAACTTCTTCATTTGCTATTAGACAAAAATGAGTAATCTCTTTTTCTCATTCAAGTTGCCAAGTATATTGTCCCTTGTTAACGAATTGGGATTTTCATGGCTTATTTCTTTGTACAGTAATATGAGTTTTCCCTAAAGATCTTTAGATGTCTCATAACAACAAACATGGTTAAATATTTTATCACTTAGTGTACATTGCAAAACATATTAAACTCTAGAATTTTTCTTAAGCATCTCGTTGTCATCTTGAGCGTAGTGACTCTTTGGCTTGATATGGTACTTCCATCATCTCTTGTCCAATTTGATACAAAAGGACCATTCGAAATGATGTCCCAAAGATCAAAATCGATGGATCTAATAAGTGATTTCATCCGACAATTACAAAGGGAAAAAATAGTTCCATCAAATATTGAAGGATAATTGATAGAAGGATTTAATAAACTAGCAATAAATCGAGCTACAGATGACCAAGTCTTAAAACAGTAGCTCATAGTCTGATACCAATTGTTGGCCTAATTTGGCTAATTAAATCACTGTAAAGGAGTTGAATATGCTAGTGATCAAAGTCACAAAATAATCAAATAGAAATGCGAAAAGTAAATGTGGACAAAATACACTATTTATATAGGTTCGACCATGCCTATTTCTCTAACCACGGGCGCCTCTCGCCAATGGGATTTTGAACATTTTTCTTTTATTACGTCAGTCGATTACACACGATTCACTAATTGTACAACCAATCAATTGACCCTACAACTCTAGGTGTCCTAACATACGCATTATTTCTAAATCCTACTTGAATAGTCGACCTTCCTACTAATCAACGCAACCAAAAACAAAGTAAGATAGCAAGGTTCCCTTTATAACAAGGAATAAATAAACACAATAGATATGCCAATACTTGATACATCTTCTTCTTGATTTACAAGTGTCGCTCTCTTTCTCCTATTATCTTTAGCTTCAAATGCCTCCCTATTTATAGGCAATGATGTTGGCGAGGTTGAAAGGTTATTAAGAAAGTGACCGTTGTATCAAAAAATGAAGGTTGATCCTCAATATCATTTCAAGGCCTTAAAGTTACAGATTTCAAGCCCTTGAAGTCTACAGCTTTGCTCAATGTTTTCCCCTTGATTTTCAATGGCTACTTGCCTTATTTTCAGCTAAAGATCTTGCCCAGAGGATTATCTAGGAGCTGATTTTTAGCAGCACAATCTTTCAAAATATAAGCTCAACAGATATTATCACAATCAGGCAAATCTGGACATTTTTAAAGATATTGACAAATCAAGAATCATAACATCATCTCAGGAATTAGTATTCAAATTTGAACATAAATATCACATATTCAAATTTGAATACTAAATTATCTCCAATATAAAATCAATTATGTTAACATCTACTTATTATCATAACATATTTAAATAATACAAACACTAAGGTAGGTCCAAATGTAACATGATGAATACAGAAATAGACTAACTCACTTTTGTCTTTCATCAAAACATATAATAAAATATATTGGAAACTCAAAGAAACTAACAATCTCCCCTTTTTTTATGAAAGACAAAACCAATAGAAATAACATATCAATAAATTTTGAATGATACACTGCGAAAGCTTTCCAAATACTTCTCCTCCTTTTTGTATTTCATAAAAAACATAGCACAAGAAGGAGAAAGAAAAATAGAAGCGTATAAAAAATTATGGCAAACACATATAGCTACCTCTTAACATATCAATGACATATAAATATGCTCCCCGCCAATCTATGGCACTCATGAAAAATATAAGGGGTTAAAAACTAACACTTAGATCAAATATCCTGACATGCATGCATTGACTTGATATTCTCATGCGCATGGCAAAGGATCAACATACAAAAGCATGAATACAACAATTCTCCCCCTTTAAGAAGAAATCAAGATTTTAAGTAATATAATTCTCCCTTATGGAAAGAAGCAGTATCATTTATGTAAATTCTAGGGAGCCTAACATTATGGATAGACATATTAAGATCATAGACAATATATCATTTATGTATAAAGATAATTACATGACTCAATAGCATAAGATATACATGATGTAATATTAATCTTGATCACCTTCTAAAGATAATTAAGCAAATTAAAATTCACAAATTTGAAAATCAAAATTTCTTAAAATAGGAAGTAAATCATGCAAAGATAACATCACTGTCAATTTGGTAAGAAGTCAAATTTTGATTTCTATTCATGTTGTTGAAATAGAAATTCAAGCCTTTCAAATCTGCAACTTTGCTCAATGTTTGCCCCTTGATTTCTAACAGCTACTTGCGTTATTTTGAGTTAAAGATCTTGCCAAGAGGATTACCTTGGAGCTGATTTTTAGCAGCACAATCTTTCAAAACATAAGCTCAAGAGATATTATTGTAATTAGGCAAATCTTGACATTTTCAAAGATACTGACATATAAAAAATTATAATATTATCTCAAGATTTAGTATTTAAATTTGAACATAAAGATCACATATTCAAATTAGAATACTAAACTATCTCCAAAATAAAATCAATCATGTCCACATCTACTTATGATCATTACACATTTAAATAATAGAAACACTAAGGT
>NCQV01157882.1:0-11599 GCA_002740545.1 Lophocereus schottii
CTAAATGGAAATAATATAGATCTACACCCTCCCACAAACCAAATCACCTCCATACATACATGGTCATGTCCCTGCAATTCGTATTATGGTCCTATCCCCCCGCACAGGAGGTGTATCAAACCCCCTCAAAGTCAATACATGCATGCGACACTAATATATAATAATAAAAAAACTAATAAAAAGGTTGTCATTGCTGGTTGTTGCACCTAACAACAACCATTGGTATATTTAGATTCAAACTGCTGGTAATGCAAAGCATTACAAACCATAATCTAACAAAACCCTTGAATTGACCAAACTTATTGTTATATTGTGAAACACCATTCATGGTAGCATACAAAACTACTAGTAGCATTTTGATTCTCTTGCTTTCTCATAATATAGTCATATTGTGGTGTTTAACACAATCAATTTAAAATTTGCCAATAAGATGTTTTGGATCCACAACAAGTATGGATGAATAGTTTATGTTATCTTAGGGCATTCTCAATAGGACTTCCAATTTGGTCTGCCACATCAGCAAAAGTTTCATATTTTTTGAAACTTGCATTCCATCATTTCTCCAACACATGGATCTCCAATTTGAACAATCCAATAAAAAAAATTTACCATGGATCCACTTCACAATACATAACTTATTTTTTTAATCATATAAAAATTATTTATAACCTAAAAAAAGAAAAAAGAAAAAAAATAAAAAAAACAGAGGAGAGAGACCGCGGGGAGGAATGGCTGACCGAGGAGGCCAGTGGGAAGAGGCACGCGTGGCAGGGGCTGCGAGGGGGCTGGGTACCCGCGTGGGGGGGGGGGGGAGTGTCCCATGGGTATGGGCTGCGAATGCCCTTAGTAGCTTGGTATCACTTTCAACATTCACTTATCAACGATACAAATGCAATGGCAAGTCGTCTCATTCTCACCATTTGTAACTATTTGTTCTTTAAATGCATCTACAAATGAATTATCGATCAATTAGGTTAAACTGTGCACGCTTGTACATTAGGCCAAGTGGCTTTTTTATTAAATTAACGTCTTGACTCCATCCCCCCCCCCCAAAAAAGTTGTTTATAGGAGTCTAGACTTTTAGGCATTTAGATTGAGTAACATAACTGAATATTTAGGCTTTTTTGTAAGACAATTTCTTCGTACAACTGTTTTGTTTGTAAATCTAAATTTCCCCCTCAAAGGTAGTTTTCATCCTTGTTAATATTAGCCGTTTGGGTTTAAACAAACAATATCAGTAAGTCAGTAACTCAGTCTAAAATTATGTAGAATGGCATTGAGCCTACTTAAATTAAACTATTCATCTAAAATAGTTTCTAAAGTCATGCAATGCCTTCTATTATTTTTCTTTAGTTTGTTTAGATGTTTGGTTGTTGTTTTCTTTGTCTTTGTTAAGATTTATTTCCATAATTTGTTTAGACATTTTATTATTGTTTGTAATGTCTTTTATTGTCTACATCTTGGAGGAGAATACAACGGATAGTATGTATTATATTAGATTTTATAAAGTTAGAATTTTATTTTGACAATGCACATTGTATTTTTATCAGTACTAGTGTACATGATGTGCTTCGCACGGGTATGGATAATTATTCATTCGAGACTTAAATTATTGGCTAATTAGTTGTAATTTATATCAATGTTTGAGATGTGATTATAGATTTTGAATTATATTTGTAATGTAATGGTTTATTATTGCTTTTGTGGAATAATGAATCTCTAAATTATTGACATAGTTGATAGTAGTGAGAATACAGTCTATAACACAGTATAATGCATCGTCATTTCCAACTTTGGTTTCTACATGGAGAAAACCATAGCCTCTTTATAATCGTGGAAACTTTTGAAGTACCTCATAAATTACAATACAAGTTTCATTTGTATTCATGGCTCTTATGAAAAAAGATAATTTGAAACGAAACAAAAATGTGAGAAATAGGAATTTGCAGTTCATGTGAATATTCATTTATGATTGAATATGTCAAGTAAAAAAGTTTAAAAGGTATTTCTGAAATTAAATTGCACAAACATTATTGTATTGTGATTTCAAATGTCATAGTATATACGTTAGGAAGACTACCATATTGTGATTTGCTATATTAATTGCACAACTCCAAAGGAAAAGGGAAAATTCCTATTGTAACTAGTGCTAAACCCATGCTTCGCATGGATCGGTACAGTTTTCTATTTTAATAAATTTCTATCGAATATGTCAATATATATGTAATAAATATATTATCTGGTAAAACCCTTTTTGCCATTCATCAAAATAAATTAAATATTTTGATAAATAATAGGCAAAAATTTCCATATAATTTTAAGTCAATAATTGAAGTATACAAAGTTAATATAGCCACTAATACACTTTTGTCCACAAATTATGAAATACAACTTCTAATTTCCATCATTGCCTAGCCCTATCACTCATCGACTATAACTATACTACCTTTTAAAAGGGGAAGAAGTTGTTACAATTACTTAAGGTTAATAGAATGAAATTAATCCAAATGTAATAAGTTAAATGAAGAAGCCTTAGTTACAAATATCATTTAATTACAAAAGTTTGATTCAAATAAAATTAAAACATCATTAATTAAATATACTTCCCTACGAAAATATGAAAAGTATCAAAGCATTAAGGAGAATTGGAGAGTTGAAAGGCATTTCATATATGCTTAATTAATATTATGACTACAACTAAAACATGATTTTTTTAATTAAGTTGGCAAAATGAAATATTTATAAAATATATATCAATGAAACTATAATAAAATAATTTCAATTTAAGCCGTAATTTTTGAAAATGATTTGTCTAGTATTATTGACCTATTATTTTATGATTATACTTATTATGTTAAAATTACGAATATAAAATTTACACAGATTTTTAGAAGATACTAACACCTAATTTTTAAAAAAAAGAAAAGATGAAACACAAAATTAAAAACTTAGTGACTTTTCCAATACAAAGTGAAACCTATAAATTGAACGCCCATATTAATGGGATCTAATTACTCTTGCTAATATATTTCAATTAATATCTAAAATCAACAATTTAGAAAAGAAAAATAAAATAACATTCACATCCAATGAATGATTACCAAGTGTCTAGTTAAGATGTGATCACTCAATTTTAAGTATAGTTTATATAGATTGCTGTATTAATTACACAACTCATAACTACTAGTTTTATATTATACTAGGGTAGATCCCATATTCGCGCGATCATGAGTTAATATACAATTTAAAAATTTATCAAAAATATAAATAAGCAACAAACTTTGTTTATTGAGAGCTATTTAGTCATCTTAAAAAACTGAGAAAATGTAAGTAAAAGATTGTAATATGATGATTTAAAAAAAAAGAAGATGAAAATTTGTTGTTCCATTACTTAGTTAGAAACAACAATCAATTAAAAAAATTTATGAAAGAACTACATATATATTTGTTCAATTTTTAAAATATAAGAAAATTTTTTATTTTTTTAATTCAGAATAAAGTTACTTCAAACATTGTTAATAACGTTTTAATGCACTACATTACATTAAAACTCAATATATTACTTAATAACCCTTCAATTGTCAATTAACTTCATTACATAAAAGAGAACCAATAAAAATACAACACTTGTCATCCACACAGCAAAAACAGTAGCATTTTACATTATTTTTAATTGTATGGTGAAAACATACATTAATTTAAATTTTATGATTTTTAGTATGTGATTAGAACAATACAAGACCCATCAAAATTTAAATAACTATGATGATATTTTCTACAATTAATTAAATGAATGTCTTGGCATAATAATTTTTGTCATATATGTTTTATAGGCAGTTTGTTCATTTAAAAAATAGTGTTTGTAACTGCTTACAACATATTACTGAATTTTTATCCTCCTCTTTGATTTAGTGTTCATTGTAATTTTTTGACCTTAAATAGAATCAAAATTATTTTGCAATAATAAAGGCCAATATATGAAATGCACTATAAAATTATATGTAACATCCTCCAATAAATAGAGTTAATTGAATTGTTAAATAATAAAAGGGCAGCCCGGTGCATAAGCATCCCGCTTTTACGCAGGGTCCGGGGAAGGGCCGCACCTCAAGGGGTGAATTGCAGACAACCTAACATGACTTTGTCAGTGGCTGATTCCACGGCTCGAACCCGTGACCTTTTGGTAACACGGAGACAACCTTACCGTTGCTCAAAGGCTCCCTTTCATATTACAATGACAATGTTGATTAGACCAACATAATTACACGATTTAATATATTACATTGATGGATAAACGTTAAATTTAATAACACGGCTAAGATCGTTTATTAGTTGTTATAAAATTATATTTTTTATTTAAAAGCAACTAATAGTAACTTGACAACGCGTTAACTCATTCATTTTTATATTATATATATATGATATGATATATGATAATATATATGATATATGATATATGATGATGATACGATAAGTGATATATGATAATTTATTTATATTATAAATGCCGAAAAACTCATAAATGTTGTGATCAAATTATCCCTTCGTTTATTGCCAAAACAAAATCCCCCCCCCCAAAGAAAAATACTGTCAAGGACTTGGATAGTAAATTTCCTATAGTCGATGTCCATGATGGTAATTTATAAGTAGATACAACTCTCTCTCACAAAACCCTAGGCTATAAATTCCAATCTTACGAACGATGAAGGACCCTCTCGCTCTCTCTCTCTTCGTTCCTCCGGTGCTCACATCGCAAACCCTATCAGAAACCAGCGAGGAAGAAGAGAGAGCTCGATTCAATCATGCTCGTTTATCAGGATCTTCTTACCGGTTAGTACTATCCTTCAACGTTCGTTCGACTTTTTGTGGTTAAAGTTTGATATTTTTAATTGTTCTGCTTGAATTTTTTTTTGGGGGTCAAATATGGGGATAATCGATTTGAGTGATTTGGAGTTTCATTATGTGTTCGACACTCGATTTTTGTAAAGAATTAAGTCTGCTGATCGCAATTCGTGAGATTTGAAGAGGTAAGGGTGTCGTCGGTCTGTTTGGTACTTCAGATATTTGCGAGATCTATACGGGAATCGTTGGTTGTGTTTGTGAGTGTAAATTTTCGTAATTGAACTGATTGTCTACCTGAAATATTTGGCTATATAGATCTATATTTGTCGATTTTTAAAGAAATTTGACTCACTGAGTTGCTTATCTGAAATTTGTTGATGCGGATTCGATTACATTTATGTACAGTTTTTTCTAATTATACCACAATTAAGGGCTCTTTTACTTGTAAAAGATGCAGTCTTTAGTTTGATTTCTTTTCACCTATTAGATGTAGGTTCATTGATGCAGTTTGGTACTTGAATGATAGTATGTAAGGTATAGGCTCTTTTTTCTGCGAGCTGTGAATGTTTGAATGTTCGAAGTCTCTGAAAGTTATAATCCGTGATACTATTTGCTGCAACTCAAAGATTTTTGAGTGTAAATATATTGATTCCTTTCTTTAAATTTATTTGAACTACAGTTTGATTCACTTATGATAATGTTGGTACATGTGTTCTGCTGTTATATCTTTGAGTAGTAGGTCTTAATGATTTAGTTGCTTGCTTCCAAGCACCAGTTCAATGAATCCCATTGCATTGAATAGATTGACCGTTGGTTACTTTTATTTATTTATTTTGGGTTGGGTAAATTGATGCAGCCAAAATCTACGGTGTCGACACTTGTGTGTGGTTAAACTTTTTTGCGTATATTGGATTTACCTGATTGTTGTTCTGCATCTTATTGGGGGATTTCAGGTGACGAGCTTCTGTCGGATTCATTCCGCTACGATGAGCTTTTCGAGGGAGTACTTTGGGAGGTAGCAGGAAAGGTGAGAAACTCTCGCGGTACTTACAACAGTTCCTGAGTTTTTGGCTCTATTGCTGTAGATACTAGTATGATTTATTCTGTTCCATCTGTGGGACTCATAAGTTGTCTATATGTAAGGCACTCATGAATGGTAAGAAGCTCACATGTTAAAATGGTGTCTGTACTTTACAGTGGGTTATTCAAGGGGCTATTGATGTTGACATTGGTGCCAACCCTTCAGCTGAAGGAGGTGAAGATGAAGGTGTTGACGACCAAGCTCAAAAGGTTGTCGACATTGTTGACACCTTCAGACTTCAGGTAATTATTTTGTCCTTTGCCCTTGTTTTCGTTTTTGGTTTTTCTTACCTTCTCTTAATTATGATTTATTTTTCCTTTTTTTTAACAGGAGCAACCTGCGTACGACAAGAAACAATTTGTTGCTTGGGTTAAAAAATACATCAAGAATCTGACTCCAAAGTTGCAGCCAGAGCAACAAGATGTCTTCAAGAAGAATGTTGAGGCAGCTACCAAATTCCTTCTCTCAAAACTTAGCGATCTCCAATTGTATGTCTTCTCCAGTAATACGTTACCTTCATTATTTCTGATCTTGGAAAATGGTCTGTGGCCTTGTGGGATAGCTTGCTACTGATTAATTTGTCTACTCTTGCAGTTTTGTCGGGGAGAGCATGCACGATGATGGTAGCACAGTGTTTGCCTACTACAAGGATGGTGCAACTGACCCAACTTTCCTCTACTTTGCCCATGGTTTAAAGGAAGTTAAGTGTTAAGTGGAATGAGTTTGTCAACCTATAGTTTTTCGACAATTTTCAGCGTGTCATAGGTTGAGCAAGTTCAGTTTCTGTTCTCACTATCTTATTTGTTTATGACTTCAGACACTTTCAATTTATGCTTATTTCTAAGAATTTCATATGGGAATATTGTTTGGTTTTGCCCTTCCTGAATTGTTGGGATTACAGACTAATCATATGTGAACATTTGCTGACAAAGAAAAGAAGGCTAGTTTAAAAGAAGGCTAGGTTTCCATGTTTTCTTCATTTCTTTCCATTCAGAAAAGAGTATCCACAGTCTGTGCATTTGGGCTCCTGGAGTTTACAGTCTCTGAAATCGCTTAATGATAGACATTGTTGAGTATAAGCAGACTTTAGCAGATTTGAACTGCCTGCGAATGGGGCATTATTTTGGTGCACAGGGTACTATATGTCAATTGTGAGTCGTGGAATTCCAAACAAGTTTTGATCGAACAGAAAAACATAGTTTTAGGACTCAATGCTTTAGCTATTGATTGTTATCCTGCCCCTTCTTGAAACCGAGGGGGTATTAGGCTTTGGGAGACTTCCGCAGATGTTGGAATATTTGTGTCCAAAAATTCTAATGATACTGTGTTTAGAGCTTTTCCAATTTATATTTAGAGCCCATTTAGATGACAATATTACCTTTATTATAAAACTAATTAAAGGGAAATTCCTTTTTTCTCAAAAAATTTGAATCTTACCCAAAAAGTATGGTATTTATATCGTTGATGTATTTGCATGTGATATGAAGAAGTCAGAAACTCGAATATCTTGAGAAAAAGTAATCTTGTGGTGGTTTTTCTCCACGAAGAAATGTCACTAATTGTTCAAAACTTGACGATTAAATGAAAGTGGCACATGTACGAAGCGTTGAGCCCAACACTATTTCGAGCTTGGCTTGAACTCGAGTAGAACTAAAAGAATAAACATGAATAGTTTTCATCAATTGGAGTGAAGTCCCATAATCAGATAATAATTCCATCAACTTTTTTTCAGCTGCCAAAAGACTTTATAATACAAGCAATACAACAAAGGGAAGTAGACAGGACTATACAACAAATTGAGGCAGGATAAGGCTAAAGCTTCCAGTATATCTTGAGCCGATGCAAAATGCCAGTAACAACAGCCCAAAACAGGATTTCTGCAAATACCACATACAACAACATCCCGACCCTTTTCGAATGCCAAACTCCTATGAAAACATGCTTCTGAATCCAATGTATCTGCAAAGCAAACATTGGCCGATGCTTAGAAGGTGTGTCACAGCAAGTTCCTGTTTCATCTCAAAATATCACCCGTGTAGGACAAATGACACATGCATTTGTAAAACCAGACTTCAGATCAAGCAGAGCCACCATCTTGTGGAAATATACGAATGCACAGTTGGGCACCGGTAACCATCAAATTAATCCCTCATTCAATTGCTTAAACATGGAGGGAAGGAGTTTGCGAGGGACCAGAGATGCTCTATTTTCAAAATCTTACCCAACGGTTAAATACAGAGATTTTATGTCTTTTGGACTTTAGATTTCAAAGGTGTTTAACTATTCTCGAACAAAAGCGGTGGTCAACGACATTCTGCCTTTAGTAAACAGTAAAGATCAGAGCTCAAGGGTACAGACTAATGACCTTTTCAGATGCTTGGAAAGTGGAAATTTCCAACACTGATGAAAACTAGTGAAAACCTCCGAGATGGAAGATTAAACGTGCATGCTGTATATATCATTGGTGAAACTAGTGAAACATACATACTTTTTAACACGATAGATGTGCATAAGTTGAAAACCAAACCATACAATCCTGAATGAATGTGGCAACAAGTTTTTAACCCTTGATTGGTGCAAGGTAGATTCAAAACAGGGTGTTTTTTTTTTAATTTTTTTGTTTTGGTTGGGGGGGGGTTGGGGGACGTACCAGTGTATTACGAGGATCACCATAGTACCACCCATTGATGAATCCTGCAAAAATGCCCTCAGCAGCCATAACATAGACAAGCATGGCATTCATGCCAATCCACTTGAAAGGCATAAACAAGAATTTCATATTTATAATGTCAACCTGCCGAGAAATTTCATCCAAACTTAGAGGAGAGACGGAAATATATGTGCTAATATTGGTGGATGAGTTGAGAATTCCTAGCTCTTGATATATGTGCATACCAGTGCATAAAAGCTGGAGAAAACCAAAGCTGCTGCACCAGATGTTACACATACATAGCTGAATGTATACAGCTGCTTGTTCAAGGGGATAGCTGCGTCAAGTGGCAAAGAAAACCGAAGAGATTAGTAATGTTTTCAGAAATAAAGCTGTCAAAAGTGCTGAACTCCATGGTCTCACCATTAGTGAAGTGTAGCAACAATCCTAAGGTTAGGAGAGCGAAGCCCAATGAAACCCAATGCTTCAGCCTGTCAGCATGATTCTGTAAACATTAAAAAAAGAAGAAAACCAAATTATTTTATAGGAGGAAGTGAGGAACCGCCGCACAAATCATACATGCTGTTTGTTAGTAGATAAACAGGGCTGACCTTTATATGAACAAGAACATGGCCAAAATGTACTCCAAAAATCGTTGAAAGGATGGCTGATATCGAGCTGCATTTGACCAGTAAAGGCATGGTTCCTGATCAGAATTTTGATACAGCAGTTGGAATTTTTAACGAAATTCAAGACGCGAGAGTTCATAAAGGAAAAACGACTCACGGCATTTAGTTAACATTCTTCCTTTCTTTCTGATAAAGTGAACCGACCTTTCCCTAAGACAACAAGTCTGAACTACAAAGCAGTTGGGGAACATTGTTCAATGTGAATCGAAATTGGAAAAAGAAACAACACAACACACGTACACTCACAACCCACCTCCCTCAAAAAAAAAAAAAAGGGAACCAAGATTTTACATGTTTAGCACTATTGTCGAGATGGCAACAAACAAAGATACTGAAGATAGTATCCTAGAATTCAATACAATGATTTCCAAAATGCACAAGTCTCGGAGGAAAGTTGGGTATCCGTCCTCACTATTTGGACCATTCCTCAAAACCAACACCACACTCGTAGAATTTTGCAAATTTGAAAGCCGATGCATACACAGAAGGCAGAGGAAAATTTGGGGCATAGAAATTGTGCAAATCATTTTTACTGCAGAGATGCCCAGGGCCCCTCCCAATCATATATTGCAAGTTTGCAACTAGTCAGTTCATTCACCAACCTGAAAAGGAGCTTAAACCTTTTCTAGTAAATGCAGCACAAACCTTAAAATTCCTTCTGGCTCAAATGGTGCATGGCACCAGGGTGGAGAATTTTCCAGGAGTGGGCCCTCATAAGGAGACTTGGCCGTGCAAGCCTGCAGTAGTCCAAACACACAAGGAAAAAAATACATCACAAAAGGAATAAAATGCAATCTTACGGTGAACTGAATCATGAAGGGGAGTCGGGAGAAAAGCAAAAGAGCGTCTCCTATATTTTGCGAGGACATAAGATTATAAATTCATAATCACACTATATTTTTCAGGTGGATTTTATGTCTGCAAAAGTATTATTCTTAGGAACAGATGTTTTGAACCAATAGAGAAGTGATTCTCTTCTTTAACATTAGTTCATTACTCAAAGTCGAGGTACAGGTTTATCACCAACCTTAGATCTCCTCCAGGCCGGATGATGATACAAATGATTGATTCCTAGCACTTTTCTATCAACGTAACCAACAGCATTACATGGTGGACTTAATTTTCCTCTCACACCACATTTCACCTGTCATAGAATAGCGGTTTGTCTTAATCATAGACGCTAAACAGCAACATAGATATTCCATAATTTACCAGATACAGCAGAGGATAATTGTATACAATATTCTAAGTTGATTCTCACCATGTGCTTTAAATCAAAATAGCAAATTAGCAATTGTGAATACTGACTCTTTACCCCACTGTTTATATTGTGGCTACTGCCAAGGGCAGGATAAGTGGGAGGTTTGAACTTATTTGGCCTTAAGCTTGTGACAACAAGGAAGCTTTTCTCCTATACTCTTGGTTAGACAAGATAAATGTTCATTACATACAGACAAATTAATATCCTCCAACTGCATAGTATTGAGAAATTTATTCAACAAAGTATAAGGAAATCTACAAAATGCAAAGAAATATGAGAAACAGGCAACGTCCTGATCTCATATCCAAGGACCCAATCACAAGAAAGGTGTCTCATTTCATTTCCACTATTCAATTCCTAAGCTGTGAATGAATCAATAAAAATGTAAGTAGGGCCAAGCACAAGCAAAGCTGAACTAACAATAAAATGTTTCCCAAAATCCGGGCTCTCTGGATTCGGAGCAGTGAACAGCCAATCTGGAACATATGTTCCATACAGCACAGACAAGTAGATGATAAGAACACATGCTCCAACAACCCTACAAGTTCAAGATCAAGAAGAAAATCTTATGTTAGGTGAAACATATAATAGTAATACATAAAAGAATGGGTTTGTCTATCTGTGAGATAATTCAATCAAACGAATCAAAAAGCCCACCATTGCCAACAGTATAGCCTAAATATGGAAAATTGACCAATCGACCGGTTCTTGGCTTGAGAGATTTTAGTTGTTATCTCCAGCAGGGCTACAACCAAATACGCGAGAGCAATTCTCTAACAATGATCAAATTTAGATTCATCAAGTTTCATTTCCATTTTAGGAATCTCAGTCTTTGTTTGAAAAGAAGAGTTATATCACCTGAAGAATTCCACACCATCGTATTCTTCTCATGTCAACTCCATATGACAGTTCATCCGGAGCATGGGAGTATCCTCCTTCAGATCATTGAAAGAAATGAGCCCAAATTCCTTCATAGACAACCTTAATCTTTCTGTCTTGGTTTACGGCTACAGTTTTACCTATCATAGTGTAATTTTCTTTCCTTGATTTTTGGGTCTTTTTTTTTGGGGGGGGGG
>NCQV01157882.1:32460-43619 GCA_002740545.1 Lophocereus schottii
TTGCTTTCAAGGTCGTTCTGAGTTTGTGAACAGTAATCAACCAACAGCTAGACAAGGGAAACAATACGAACATTCTTACGTATAATGCCAACATTCGTCCAAACGATCTTAGGTATAATTCTCTTCGTCCAAACCAATATGGTATGCCAAAGAGGCTGTAACAAAACCAGGACCTCTGTGACGGAACCTATATTCACCAACACAACCAAAACAAAAAAAAAAAAAAAAAAAAAAAAAAAAAAAACAAAAAAGAGAAAAGAACGTACATATGCAGCTGCCATATGCAGTAAAGCTCAAAAACGAAGAAAACCTAACAAATAAAAATCTGGTAATCGGATGATGTGCTTCCTACATTTAGGTAGTTAACATCCACAGCAACCTCCCCAAAATCATCTGTAAGGATTACATTTGTAAGCATTAGAATCTCCCACTTGTTCTTGGTGGGAATTACATAATCATTGTCCTGAGAGAATAAGGAGACACAGCAACAAGCTACAGAATACAAACCTTCATATAACGTCCGTGCAATTTGCACATAATCAGGTATCAGATCTCTGTATATGATTCCTTCTGGACGAGCATCCAGGACAACCAACATGCCTGCAGGGAAGAGAAATCAAAAACTTAATCAGGCACCTTGTAAATATAGAGTTAATAAAGTCTGACCCAACACAATAACATGATACAAACCCGACCGAAGTTAGCGAGAGAAACATGAACCCGACTTGAGCCAAACCGATTTCAACCCATAGTCAACACGATTTTACCGTTTACCGTGAAAATATGTTATTTTTCAATCTTTAGCAAACATAAGCTATTTTCAAAGACAAGACGAAATTGACCCGTTCATTCAATGGGTCGGACAGATCGACCCGACCTGTTTCTCAGCTCTAGTAGAAAACGAGCGTTTTCAAGCGGACGATTGTTCTATTGCAGATGCCTGACACTGCTGCAGGGAACTGGTACATCCTGAAGCTCAATCATCCAGAAAAGAGAGAACCCGGATTTTGCATAGCGGAGCTACCTTATATTTTTGATAGTGAAGCTACCTTACAGTCCCGCAGAATTCCCATATGCTTGAAGCCTCATATCTCCAGATGGCTGGTTTCCACCAACCCTTCCCTACCAAGCTTCAAAATCCATACCTTAGAATCCCTGCCTAAGCAAGGACAGCGGCAAGTCAGACGTAGCAGCCTTACCTGTGACTTGCAAATTTGTTGTTTTCATTGGACCTCAGTTGTGAAACTACCGACTACCTTCTGCTTAGCAGAGAAGAAGAGAAAGACTGTTTATCACATAATTTTGCTTCCGCAGCTACCACGCTGGTAAATGCTGGCAATAACTAGTTGCCATAAGAAACATCATACATACATGTTTGAATTCATATGATGAAAAGAATCCCAGTCTCCTGTTGCTTAATCAACTCAATATTTCTGATCTCTTTTTTTTGGTGGGGGAGGGGGGGAGAACTCGAGAGTCATGCAAGAGAAATCCGGAAACATAATACATGATGGAAATCAGCCAAAGGAATAGGGCAGTCCGGTGCACAAGCATCCCGCGTTCACGCAGGGTCCGGGGAAGGGCCGCACCCGAAGGGGTGTATTGTAGACAGCCTAACCTGACTTTGTCAGTGGCTGGTTCCACGGCTCGAACCCGTGACCTTTTGGTCACACGGAGACAACCTTACCAGTTGCTCCAAAACTCCCCTCCCTTGATTGTGTAGACAGCCAAAGGAATAGTCTTATCAATTGTGTAAAGTTATTGCCTTTAAAAAGAAATGGGGCAGGAATATACCGGGCGCCACCCATGCCTTGATTGAATTACTAGGCATTGGAGCCAGCCAAAGAATGTTCCGCAAGTTCATTGTGTTATCATAAACCACATTAGACCCTGCAAAGAAAGGACTTTAGCAATCCAATATCATGGACTGGCTGAGTCATTAGCTCGTCCAGCTATTATTATCATCAACATGAAACTAGAGCTATAATTTAGACCATCAGCATGGACTACCACTAGCACTAAAAACTCCAAAGGACCAAGCCTCAGTTTATCAGTAGGATCTTTGACACAATAAACCATCAAGCGTGAGAATTGTGTCTGAATCTGTTACAGTAACCTTCACACAAGCCAACACAAGTGGTAAAATAATCAACTATCCAATAATCTAAGGAATTCTACTGCATTATTAAGGAACTAGAGGGAATAGACAAGTATTTAAAGACTCTACTATCAGAAGTATTAGAACAGATATGCTAACTGACCTCTTTGGCAGTAACCCGTATTCAGTGGAAATATTTCTTTATCATAAGCTGGATACTCCTTAGCATGGAACCTGTTTTTTTTGGGCATAATCACATAGGAACAAATGAGAATAACAAAATTGATACCCTGGGTAGCATAGTACTGAAAACAATACAATATTAATGAGACCACAATGAGCAAATCCAACGACGAAAAAGGGCAGAGGGGATTGATTAATCAGAATTCATAAGATCAGACCAGAGACAGGAGGGAAAAGAGGAGACAATCAGATAATGGCTCGAAAAACCTAGGATAACAGAATCTCCAGCTTTGAATCCTCATAATGGGTACACAAGGCCAAATATGGCAGATGCATTGTTCACCAGTAAAGTTAAAGAGTCTGAAGCTGGATATCATTCTAGCTCAATATTCTAAATACCAACTTATCTCTATCAGCTGTACCTTTAGAAGAAAATATCCCCGAAGATTTAGGGAAAACCGAAAGAGCTGTATTTTCTACTACAAGAGGGATAGACCAAGGACAGGAAATTACAATATTCCAAGCCGTCCAGTGTCTCTAGCAAGAAAGAGGTGACCATGAAAAAAGTCATAGCGACTCAATGACACATTCAGCCCTACGCTTGGACCCCGTGAAACAATCATTCCAAACAGGAATTTCATGTACTCATTCAACTCCTGATCGTCAAAAAAAAAAATTCAAGCATGTTAACAATGAAACATCTAACAGTCCCTAATAAAGAATGTCCAAGCTGTTGCAGTTCTGTGCAAACCTCACTAATGAATCGTCTTCCGTAGGGCGTTCTAGTGAGCTCGCACTTGCTAGCTTTCGATCCTTCGACATCAGGTACCTATTACATGCTGGTGAGATGTTATACTACTTATGAGTTTGCAAACCACGAAAGTCCATTCATCTTAGAGGAAGATAGAGAAATAGTAAATAGTAATAAGTAAAATGCCTGTGATTTTCGATAATGCTTATCCAAAATTCTTCAAAACAATACTATATCTAAGATGACACTCAATATCTGACGAGTCACAAGAAGAAGCACACAACAAACATAGTATCCCATTCATTTCTCTAAAATGAGAAAATGTTAGTCATGCATTTGTTGAAGCTTGCAAAACAAATTCGAAACAACAATCTCATAGGAAACGCTAAATTTCAAGTCAACAACTCAAATTGAACATCAAAGACACATACAAAGCGGTTAATTCAGGTCAACAACTCAAATTGAACATCAAATACAGGTTCAATCTCTCATAAAGCGCTAGATTAAAGTGAAGAACTCGAATTGAACATTTCAAAAAACGAATCCAATAAAAATATCTCACAGGAATGATGGAAGGATCTAGCGCACGATGAATAGAATCAGGATCGCCACCAGAGTCAACGGCGAGACGAGCGAGCTCCAAGACCGATTCCGGCGGCCACCAAATCAGCTGATTCTCATTCTCGCTCTTACTCAACACCTTTTTCCTAATCATCGGCCTCCGATTGACACCCACAGCAGAGTCAACGTAGGAAGTCGGGTGAAAAGGAACGAGGAACTTGAAGCAAGACCATAGCTCTTGAGCTTCATGAGGATCGACAATGGCGGCCTGCTCTTTGGGCCCAAGGAGAGAGAGTACATCGCCGGCGGTGGCTTTCGGCGCTGAAGAAGAGGACCGAGAAGGAGGGAGGGAAGATTTGGATTTGGAGGAGAATAAGTAAGCACTGAACGAGACAGAGAAGACTACTGTCACTGCCAGCTTGAGCGAGGAGGACACATAAACACTCCTCATTAATTTGCCTCTTTCTCTTTCTTTGACTTCTTTTATCTCCTCAGCCCCCCGTTTCTCTCTCTGACGCCCCCACCTTCCCAGTCAATTGTATTACTGGGCATTTTGCTTGGGAGTTTGTATATCTGCGCTTTCAATACCTGTTGCATCATGTGCATATGCCCGTGGTATTTATACTCTACCAAAAATTGTCTATATCTACCAATTTTCAACCCCAAATACAACTGAGATAGAATCATGCAACACCAACATATTCCTCCAAGTAAGCATTAAGAAACGTGCATATTTACATGCCACATTCACGAAACTGAGAACCTGGTTAATAATTTGCAAAATCATCAAACATAAAACAACATGAACACAGGCCGAAAGTAGGAACAAACCAACCCACAGTACACTGTCTTTAATCTAATTCCCAAGACTGCAATTCCCTGTGAAAGAAAGGTACGGTACTATGACCACAAAACGAATGTCACATTCCCATCACTGAGCAGCAACTGCAGAACGCTCGTTTCCATAGACGCCCATTGGTTGTGCTTCGCCTTCATGACCTCCGAACACCTTAGCTATCTTCTCAGTTGGCACCAATGGCATGTAATTTGCAACTCTATAACCTCTCTCGGCACCTATCTTCACAGCTTGGTTGTACTTCTCAGTGCAGTAGGCGGCTTTTGGAACCATCACTTGAGCTACTTGCAGGAAGAGGGGAAGGCGGTTGAGAGACTGCCAGGCTGAAACAGCATACTGCTCTGCCACAGGCTCGTACTTGGAGTACACCTCCTTAGCTGTGGGCTCATATTTGGTGTAGACGCTCTTTGCTAACCCTGATGCAGTGCCCACCACGCCTGCCTGTTGGACTTCAGCGGCCACACCACGAGCCACCTCGGGAGCCTTTTGGGCAACAGAGTAAGCTCGGGATGACACCTGCTTCACTACTGGTGGGACTCTATTCTCCAACTTGCCCACAGATTCATCAACCTGCAACCAGGCAATCAAAAGGTTGATACTCAACACTGCAGTGAACAGAAGTGATGCTAAAAAAGGCAAGGGCATGGATGTTCCCAATGGTCAATGTTTATGCTGTCCAATGTCAAAACTGCAAAACTGGCGTGCACGCTAAATATGCTAGCCCATGGTGTAAACCAAACAAATGCCCTAGGAGTAAACCACCTATGCACAGTGGGTACAACATGATATGTAGTCCTCACACCTAAGCTCGCTGGCCTCGTTCGAATCGAACCCACAATAACAAAAGCAACTGTGGCAGCACGGGCGCCAAAATCATCTAGAAAGTGTTGAAATCAGTTTTAAGTAGAAATACAGACGGCGTTAATCCCTGTTAGGATAGAGCCTAGAGTACATCTCCATAACGATACTCCATTCCTACCAAACAGCGATTCCGCAAACCAAAACATAGGACAATGTGCAGAATTCATTCCGAGACATCAAACAACCCCAGCAGAGAAAAACCAGTTGCCACCAAACAGCAGGCATCGACTATTTCTTAAGGGTAATCTTCATAAATTATTCCTCAAGAGTGCTGTCAGCACTAGGAATCAATCAACACCAAACAAGAACAATGCACAGCAGTCAGCACAATGGCATCAGAAAGCAAGATATCAAATTATCAATGGCGTGCAACTCACCTTGCGATCTACAAACTTGAGAAGTTCAAGCGGAACATCATGAAACCGGTCGTACACAGGACCAACAACAGTCTTGACAGTGCCCTCAACAGTCTCAACGCCAGGTTTCAGGGGACCTGCCTTATCCTTTGCATAGCAGTAGAGGTTTGCGAAGCACACAATGGCATGGAGTGCAGCAGCATGCACAAATTCAAGGTACTTCAAGCTTTCCTCTTCATTGCTTCCCTTCTACATAACACAAACACCCAAATCATTCTTTGTCCAAGCATTCATCAATAGATAAATTCAACTCCCCTCCCCCCACAAAAAAAGGCCCCCAAAAATAGGCAGGAAAAATATTGAAGCTTTACAAGAAAAAAGCCAAAAATTTACATCTCGATCAGCTTCCCAACCTCACAGCATCCCGTATGGAATAATTAAGATTACCCCCAAATCAATAATTGCAAACGCAACAAAATATCATTCAAATCGCAAATTGATTTGGTTAGGATTAGAATTAAGCAAACTAATCAATCAAGAGAGAACCCGATCACCAGCGATATCACCGAGAAAAGGGAGGTCAATTAATTAAACAACAAAATTCTTCGAATTCATACCAAAAAGGGGGAAAACGCTCCCAAATACATCTAATATCAGAAATAAACCTAATTACAGCAAGAATCATTCAAGAACGATAAATAGAAAAGCGGAAATCCTCACCACTTTTTGTCCAAGATTTGAGTCAGTTTCCGCCATAGCCAGAGAGACCCAGAATCTCTATCAACTTCCAAATTCAAATGAGAACGCACAACCCCGACTAACAGAAGTGTACGAACCCTAAACGACACAGAAGAAAGAAACTTGATTGACGATGGATTTGTTTAATGGGCTAATACAGGAGAATTTCGTGCTACACTAAAATGAGAAAAACTTGGATCGATATTTATCTACGTTGAGGAGGTGTGAATAGGGGCGCTCAACCGCCTGCCGTAAAATGCGCGGAGACTGAGAGAGAGAAAGCGGTGTGCGGAATTTCATGGGCCGACATTTCGCGTGGTTTGGGCCTGCCTTTGACTACTTGCTCGTTAAGCTATCTTTTTTTAAGTTTTTATCTTTTTTAATAAAAAAAATTCATGTGTTTTTCATACACTTGGGAATTTCATGTGTTTTCTGAAAAAAATTCATGTGTTTTTATCGGAATTTCATGTGTGTTTTTTTTAAAAAAATTTATATATTTATCATAAAACTGAGAGTATGTACTCTCACTTTTTAAGTATATATATTTTTTTAATGTGTATTTATTATATAAATAATTTTTAATATGTGATACTAATATGACTTATGAGAATTGTAGACTTTACCTACCAGTGTTAAGCGAAGAGTTTAATAGGTAAGAAAAAATGATAAGGACAATGAGTTTAAAGGTGATTTGAACCTTTTTTTTTAAATAATTCGTGCATGACATGTAGTTTCAGCATGTTTTTTAAAATGCAAATAATTTTTTCTCTTACTTTAAATTATAGAATTGTAAAATATCCTGAAAGACATGTAACTTGTTAATAATATACTATTTTATAATCTTTAATCTTAATTTTAATAGAAAAATTAAAAATTTAATGAAGCATTGGATTAGGAGTTACCAAGTATAACTAGTTTGCTGAATAGAATCATATTCAATTCGATTTTTTTTTGGGGGGGTCATAGCTACATTTGATCCCCATGGAATGTATAGGTTTTTTTTGGGGGGGGGAACTTGCCATGTAACGTACAAAGTTAGTCATGTAATACTTTTATTTAATAAATTAGTAACAGCTTATTTTTTAACATATCAATGATTATGGGTATTTAAAAAAAAATACTATAACAATGAACTCTTTTATTGAAATTATAATTACTGATGGGAATCTCTTCAAAAAATTTTATATTTTACTTTTTATGTTATTAATATGTTACAATAGTCCCAACGGAGGGAAAAAAACACTTATTTAATTACATATTAACTATGCCAACATAAATATAACTTATTTTTCTTTTAAAATGTAACATCCATAGTTGTTGAGTACAGAGCCTGAGTGAGAAATAGAGATGTCCACTGGGATGCTGATGCTCATGATAAATTAGCTCAAGCTTTGACTCGGTTGTGAGAAAAGTTTTTAGTTCGATCGATCAACTAATCTAGCATTACTCCAAAATGCAATCAAAAAGAATGATTAGGATTTTGAGAAGTAGATTAGAGTTTCAAATCCTTTGGGATTGAACCATTAATCTCCCCTTAATCCCTTGTTCATTAAAACCAATGATTTGGGGTGAAATTGATTGAATAAAAATAGAGGATTTATGGAAATTTATGAGAGTGAAAGCGAAATTAGATGTCAATGAGAAAAAAAAAGATCAAGAAATACTAGAATTAAACCAAAAGATTAGCTTTTGATCAAGAGTTTATAGATGTATTATAGTAACTATACAAAGAAGAAAAAAAAAAAAAGTTGTTACTCAAAGATAAACCCTAAAAGAATAACTAGAGCCCTTTTCATTAGCCTAGTCACTCTTTAAATATCTGCAACCCTGTATAGTGGCATGGTCCCATCGTTCCAAAACTTTTTTATGAGTTAGTTATTAATCTAAGGGTTATTTATGAGCTAAATAAAGTGTCAAAAGTGTGAAAAATGTGTCACTTGGAGACCGAACAATAATTGTAGTAAATTAATTAGATTTGAAAATAGAGTAGGCGTAATCAAACCTTCCAAATCCTATTATATAGGTATGAGTTTTCCATAGGTATTTTCTTTTTAACATATATAAGCGTTAATAAAAGAGTTCACGTCCTTTTGCCCTTGCTTTAATTTCCATACTGCCTACCTGTGAAATAATTTGTGAGCAACCTTGATTACACCATACTGCTAGTTGTATACATAAACAATCTGGCTACTCCTGTCCCCTAACTGTTCATAACCGCTACCTACCTATAACTGTTTATAACCGCTAGCCGTTCATTTTTATCGCATAAATGAATCGACCTTGGGTTGTTTCCTTCCTTCCTTTATAATCTTGTTTTTGAGTGGTCACTCCCATGCCTGGCTCGAATGGAATGGTCGAGTGTTGAGTGAAAAAGTCATTGGTAACAAACGAACAACCCATGGGATTGTGCCTTCCAATTTGGGCCATGCGAATGATTACTTCACTTGTCAGTTATCACGAACATCAGGAAACGAGCGCAAACCCATTTAGCTTTCGTCTATAGTTGTTCGTGGCCCTGGGCTTCTTGCTTAGATTCAAAACTTACATTTGGGTAATGGACGGTCGCCCATAGGCTGGCTAGAACCCGAGCCCAAGTGTATCATCAACTTAACACAGATTAATTAATACCAATGAAAATGGTGTGATTTTATGCTGCTACTTTAATCAATGCATCATTTTTTGTAGTCATTTTTATTTTATTTTTTCAATTCTTTTCGCCAATAATTTCAAAAGAAGCTGTACAGTAGGCCTTAGGTGTGTCCATCTCGTGTAAAACTCGTTGTGGATTGTGTAAGAGAACACGGGGTCTCAATTAGCCTACTCTGAAATATACACGATCTAATGTAGAACGATTACAAGACCATTTTCATACAGGATTTTGCGTACATTTTGAGTATGCAAAGTCTTCTATGCTATTAACAAATTGAACTTCAAGCCCGTTCTCATGTCATTGATTTCCTTAAAGAGTTGTGATTATCAACAAAACCATAGGAATAGGATGGACCCCATTCTTCTTCATCCCTCTCCCTGTAAATTGTAATAAACAAACGGCTCAACATCACACTCACACACCAACTGCAAGGATTCATAAATCATAAATCTGCATCTCCCTCTCTCTCAATGATTAGGTACACCTTTCCCATGTGAAGGGCTTTAGTCATGAGAGAGATGCATACATATTAATAATTTTCCACAGTGCAATTTAATATAAAGTCCACGGGCCATTAATATTCCAGCCATCACAATCATACAACAACAACAACAACAACTCTCAGTGTGGATCCCACTTTCACAGGGTCTGGGGAGATCCAGCTGTAAGCAACCTTACCCCTACCGATATTCATACCCATAGAGAGGTTGATTTCTAAAACCATCACAATCATACTCGCACATATTTTCCATCACAATATTATTTCATATTGTAAATGCCCTGGCTGGTGGATCCTTTTCACTACCCACTTACAAATTATTAAATCATTACGTGCTTTTACAACCATCAACCCAACTTCTAGAAAACTAAAAGATTTTACACTCTTTTCGAATCAAATTTACATATACGTGTATGACTTACTTTTTAGAAATAACCTTCAAATTATATTACTATAACCGGATAAAGTCATTGCAAATACAAGGGGAAAAAAAAAGTCTCCAGTTCGAGTTTCGTAATTTTTTTAAAACCAAAAACTTTGATTGGCTCAATTCTCATAAAATAAAGTCAAAAAAATAAAAACCTAAAAGCCAATTTAATGTCATCTCCATCCTCTAATTGGCAATTTCTTATGTGCTCTCAACAGCACATGCTCTCATTGTCCATATATATATATTTTTCACGCGTATATTTCTCATATATTAATTTTTTAATATACAGTTACTGATATGGCTGTTGAGAGTGTATACTTTCAGGAATATGATATACAAAGTGCTTCTAATTAGCTCCTATTGTACAAGTTACATTGTCTTTCAATTTCCACTACTCATCTCCTAAACTTGTTCTGGTCCAATGGCCTATTTCTCTCACTTTAATTAATTGCACACTCAAAGAAGACAAACAGCATATGCTTATTCTGCCACCTCATAAATAAATCATACTTAATAAGATGACAATTAACATATGCCTATTCTGCCACCTCATCAATCCACTTCCACAGCTGGTAACAACCTCTTTTCCCACACAAGAATCCAGGGAAGAAGATGCATGATGCAGCAAAAGCAAGCACAGAGAAATCACTTCTATTTTCTCAAGTGAGACTTGGTCTCTCTTAGCACCTCTGAGTTACCAAACTCATGGATCGCTCAAGTCATAGATCACTGCAGGAGCATGCAGTTTCCTAATTTCCATGATTTGAACAAATTACGCTTCCATCCCAGTCTGCAAGTCACCCAAAATCGGAATGCAGATACCAAGAGGTTGAGCTTTCTTGGCAACTATGATTTGAGTCCTAAATCCCAAAATTACAGGAACTGTAAGTAACACATCATAGCTGCAGATTGCCAAATTCCCTTGATCTCAGCCAGAAAGTTACCTCCTCTTCCAGAAAATTCTGAACACTCATCCTATTTTCCTTGCATAGATATTTGATGACAGATCCTATTCGAACACCCCCTTCCCCTCTTTTCTTTCTTTCTTTCTTTCCTTCTTTCTCCCCCCCAAATCTCCCAAATCCCCCTTTTACATTTGCTTTTCTTGCCTTTTCCCCACCTCACCAGACACCAACTATTCTTTTTCCTTGATCAAAGGCAACTAAAGGAGCTATG
>NCQV01157928.1:0-12571 GCA_002740545.1 Lophocereus schottii
ACTCATGGATCCATTTTACCAACAAATTATCCCTCCTCCAACAACTTGCTCAAAGATGCTTTGTAGCAAGAGACTTATTCAAAAGATCCAGATTTTTAATACCTAAGCCACCCTCTCGTTTTCTCATGCATACATCAGTCTATGCAATAAGAGGTGCTCTTTTGGTTGATTTCCTGCAAATATGCAGAACCCTTTGCAAAGTTGGTTAACTTTCTTTAACACTGCTTGAGATAACACAAAAATGGAAGACTAGAATGATATATTACCCAATAGAGCAAGATTTATGAAGATCAGTTTGGCTATAAATGAAATATTCCTTGTATTCCAAAATGAGGTTTTCTTTGTGATTTCATCCACTAGAATCTAACAAATCCATTGCAGAGAATCTTCCTAAGGAAATTTGCATTCAAAGGTACTTGAAAAAGCAAAGATCCCTCAATAAAACCAAAAACAACAATCAAATCATATTTCTTGTCAATATTAACTCCACCAACAATTATCTAAAAATTGGAATCATTTATGCCCAAACTGAAAGTTAGCAAAGAAACTCTAAAGGCTTCTTTAATAGACAAAATAAAGTGCTTATCTATCTTGCAAAATACCAACAAATCATCAACAAATGAGAAATAGCAAATATTCAAATTTTTATGCTTAGGGTGAAATCTAAACCCTTGTGTATCGCTTCTCACTTTAAGTTCTCTTAAAAATGCTCAATAACTAGACTAAATGAGGCTGGGGCTTGGATAGCAGCTCCCTGACTCAACCCTCTACCTCCTTTAAAGTAGTTTTAAGACCCACCATTAGATACCATAGAGAATGTAGCAGTAGACACACATGTCACTATCTACTTAGTGAACATAATAGCATAGTCAAAGCCCTACACAATTTTCTCAATACAATCCTAATAAATTGAGTCATAAGCATTTCTGAAATAAACATTCATAGTGCACTTGGGCTTATATTCTTTGTAGATTACCCTCCCACAATCTCTTGACATACCATCACATTATGCACTAACTCTCTGCCTTATACCAAAGCACTTTTGCTAGGATTATGTGCGGCAGAATCTCCTTATGTCTTTCACAAGGACTTAATAGATATATACAATTGTATATTATATTACATCAAGAACTCGATTGAAATTCACCTCTTATGGTAGGGGAAAGAGTTTTTGGGATAATGACAAGATATGTAGAGTTTACCATTTTTAAGATTTTGCCTGTGCCAAGAACTCTTTCACAACTTGGATCACATGTGCACCTAGAGTATCCTAGTTATTTTGAAAAATCTCAATTGTGAACCCATCTAGGCTAAGAGACTTTTTGCTAGCGACAAAAAGCATTGCCACTCTAATTCCTGAGGTGTGACTAGTTTAGCTGACTGGAATTCTTAATCTACATAAAGCACATTATTGGTCGAGCAAATAGATGGTGAGGTTGTAGATTTGTTGATGGATTGTTTCCAAATTAGCATATGATAAAATGGCACCATACTTAATAACCTTTTCTTTTCCTTAATTTTGTGGTCATCTTCATCATAAATTTAATATCTTTCTTTCCTTCAATAAAATAAACAAAAAGTTGTGTATTGGTCCCCTATTTCTGTCCAATCCATTTTGCGCCAATACTAGACAAGCTATTCATAGACATGTTATATCTCAAAAACTTCATTTCTAATAGCTTTTCCTACTCCTGTAGCAATGGATCCTCCAAGTTATTGTTGGTTTGATTGAATAACATCAGTTTAGCTCTACAAGTACACACTTTCTTAGGCATATTACCAAATTTGGTGTCGTAAAGCTTTTTCAAAGATCAGTTTAAGAGCTTTAGCTTTTGGTATAATGTGAACATAGCATAACCCCTAAATTTCTTATTCCAACTTCTTGCAAGAGGCCTTCAAACTGTGAGTCTCATAATCACATATCATAAAATGTAAAGGGTGTTGCATTCTTCTTATCATCTCTGCTAAATTTGATTACTAATGGAGAGTGATTAGACATTCCTCCAAGCGACCATTTATCACTTACTAAGCCTGATACTAACAAACATTGCGTCCATCTTGAAAAATATCGTCTCTCTCAGATCATGTCTATTAAACTAGGTACAGGAGCAACCAGTAGTAGAAAATTCAAGCAATTGACAATCTGCCACATATTGCCTAAAATCTAGGATCTTATGAATAGATACTCTATTACCTTTAATCTCATCTTGCAAAATATAATTAACGTCAAAGCCCTTCATCGCTCATCTCAAAGAAAAATGTCATAGAATATGTGGTCTCAGAAGCAAGGCAACCTACAAAGCAATGCACTAGCTGAATTGTACCATCCATCATGTTGGTAAATTCATAACATACCTTAGGGATGCAGAAGTATTGGATTCTACTGCTCAGGAATTGCCCACGAATGGATACAAACAATCAACTAATGACTACTAGAGTTACTATTGAATCCAAGCCGCAACGTCGAACATCAAGTGATAGTGATACAATTGTGGGAGAGAGGAAGAGATGTGAAGTGTTTAGTTTTGGGTTTTGTTCCTGACCAATTCATAATCAAATCCCTAATCCCCTTCATATAGGTTTAGGCCAATATAGCCTCCATCACTTAGGTGGCTTAAGTGGCTGTAAAACCTTAATTCCTTAGGGCTAGCCAATAGCTCCCACTTGGTCGTGTAAGCCACTGGTCACATGTCTCTCCATGAATCACAACTCATTACGCTTCATACCAGGGATGGGGTGTGTGACTACAAAGCAACCAATAGCATTCTATCACCATCTAACTAACATAATAGTTTCACATAACATGATACCCCGAATCATCCAAACGTCATTGATAGCATACATTTTCCCTTTATGCTAAACGATATATAGTATGATTACATACTCAATATAATCACCCGGGATAATATAGTTAAGATTGATAGATTTTTTTAAAATACTTATGATATTAAATCTTACCTTAATTGCTTTTGTAACGTGCTCTTATTGAGCTGTAGTGGCCCTTAACAAACGTATTAAGCTAGCATCATCAAGCTTCAACTTCATATAATAAATTTAAGTTGAAGGGTAATCGCCTATAGGGTCACACAGTGATAAAAGATAGGGAAGTCAATTGTTACTACTTATATATGGTGTCTTATAAGCACAAACAGTATGAAATGTGTGGCATGGCATGACTCCCACTCAGTGGGCATGTCACTCTATAGCCATGCAAATTGCAAAGTCTAGATAGTACCTAAAAATCTAAGATGAGTCATTAAATCAACATACTAAATGTTAATCTTGACCCTCAAGATTTGGATTTTAAGGATTCAATATGAAATTCAATATTTCATATTCGACTCCCTTGTGTCTCATCTTAGGCCTACTAAGGAAACTCTATTATATCATTTATACGCCACTAGTATGATGAATCACCATAGCAGCCAAGTGCTAATATGCTTGCCCACTATTTGAGTGTGAGGATGATTTCCTATGTGACTAGGCCTATAAGAAGCCTACGATGTTTCAATATACCTAACATGCGATAATAAATCATGAGTATTTGGAAAAAGAAACATCAACCTTTATTACTTAAATGCTCTTTTCAACACAAGCATGTCGATTACATAACGAGAGACACACAAGCACTGAACCTTACAAATTCCTACACTTAACATATGAGTTTTGAATGCAAAAGTAGGAATAGGCTTGGCCTAGGGATCAACAATCATTTTGTAGTGTATATATATTTAATGGCAATGTCCTTTGTTTATATTGTAACAAGCAACATACTCTACCTCCAAAGTCAACAATGTTATGCAGTTTTGATTCTTACTGTCTATGATGTGGCTCCCCACTTAGGGTGAAAACATATCCTAAGGTTCACTAGACTCGTCTTGGTCACCCCAATCGATATCCGAGTATCTCCTCAACCTTATGTCCATACCTTAATTGTAAAGGATCAGGTGGATAGTATCATGAATGTACTACATGACTTTTTTTACGACTTACTAGTGAGCAGGTCATGGGCTACTTTGGAAACATTTACCAAATTAATCATAAAGCAAATGTTAGGTTGTATACATAACATGACATATATGCATAGAACATTGCTAATTTTCTCTCTTTCATTTTCTATTTTAGGCCATTGACTGATATTGAAGGTTAGACCCTTCTTAATTGGAGTGTTTATGGGCTAGAAATTTAGCATTTGAAAATGTTCAAGACCTTTTAATGTGTGCTTCCTAGCACAAACCCAAGAGGTTCTTAGAACAATTTCTAACTATTTGCATGACTAGGACATATCCACCTTCGCCCATGTCATTTATCTCAAAGACAGAGGACAATCCCTCCTTAGTAGCTTTCATCATCTCCTAGTTGTTTCAGCCAGAAGTATGTCATAAACATATAGGGTAAGAAACATAATCCCCCTAGCTGTTCTCTTGACATACACACAATGGTCGTCTGGAACCATGGATATGCCAAGCCAAGTACAAAGATGTAGAAGATTGCTTAAGATCTTATATAGAGCTTTTAAGACAACACACCTTGTCCTTTTGACCCTTTGATACAAAATAAACGGGCTGGTCCATATAAACCTCTTCCTCAAGGTCTTCATTGTGGAAACTAGTCTTTATGTCCATTTGGAATAACTTAAAATCCAAATGGGCAACCAGGGCTAGAATAGGCGAATAAAGGATAGTCACACCATAAGAGAACAAGTCTCTTTGTAGTCCACACTTTCGATTTGGATACATCCATTTGGCACTAGAGGTGACTTGGACTTGTGAATCAATCCATCTGCCTAATCCTTATCTAGAAAACCCACTTGCTTCTAATAGACTTACATTGAGGTGGAAGATCAATGAGTTCCCAAAGCTTGTTTCTTGCCATTGAGTCCATTTCATCTCTAATGGCATCCATCCACCCTCTAGTGAATTAACTGCCTCTTGAAAAGAGATAGGCTCCTCTACTTCTAAGGGAGTGTATAGGAATTTTTCCTTTTTGATCAGGAAGTATCGTCAAGGAATTCTTTCATGTTCACTCCTCTGGATTATGGGACATTCATTGTTTGCATGTTTCGTTTAGGAATCCTTCCCCTATGTGTAAGAGGGGTAGGACCCTTTGCATGTAATAATCACTAACCTTATCCTTCGAGGAGTGGGGTCCTCTATATATGGACTAACTGCACATCAATAATTAGAGATTACGGATAAACCTCATCCTTAGGTTGATTCCCTTAGGAATAGAAGATTGAGGACATACCTCACTGTCTTGAGTAGACAAATCTTCATCATTCCTATTGGACAGGAAAGGTGTACCGTCCTTGATTACTCGATGAGAATTCAAGTCCTCCCCCTTACTGAGAGATGCATGAAGGTCATGTTGTAACTTATGCAGTTTGAGGTCTTTCTTAATTTCACCAATGCTTGGAAACTCATTCTCAAGAAAGTTAACATTGTAAGAATTGACTTTTGTCATGCCACCATTTAGATGTTCATAGTACACCATATACCATTCGAAATGTTCGGAACACTTTATGAACACCATGTTGGTAGCTCTCGAACCAGGTTCCCAAGTTTGTGAGTTGGGTTATAGATATAGCCAGCCGAACTACGTGGTTATAAGTGATCCAAGGGTAGGTTTTTACCATGCCATAACTCATATGTAGTGGTAGGTGCACTTTTTCTTGGTACATGGTGGAGGACATAAGCTGCCATGAGTAATGCATTCCCTTAAAAACAAATTAGGAGTTTAGCTTCTGCCATCATTGACCTAACTATGTTAAGTTATGTATGACTCCTACATTTGATAATGCTGTTTTGTTGCTAAGTTTATGGAATCGTTAGCTGTTTTCGTATACCTTTTTCCTAATAAAACTCTTTGAACATATTAGTGAGACATTCAGGATCTCAATTGATCTGAAGAGTTCTTAACTTTTCGTTCCAATTGAGTCTTTACTTCCGCTACAAAGTGTTTTCACACCTGAAGTACCTGATAGTGGTGAGACAACCCACATAGCTAAGTCGAGCATACCTTTTAACAAATTCAAAAACAAAGTAAAAAATTAAACAAAAAAAGAAGATGTTTTATATCATCAAAATCCAAAGCAATGAAAGGACCTTTCAATGTTGCATGGTCGAATAAATTTCCATTGTACAAAATGTTTAGGACATCTAGACAAAATTCAAAAAGAGAAACTTAGTCTCATAAAGAGATAAAAGGTACAAGGGAACCCTATACCTTCGGTGCATATAGAGCATCATGAAGAAACAATATATCCTTTTCACAGAGTTTGAGCTGATAATTATGTCAAGGACATCTTCTTCATTGCCATTCCCTATAATGATAGTCTTTGAACCTACCAAGTAGCAATGAAAGCCCATAAAAATAGCTCGGTCCTGAATTATATGCTTGGTTTCTCCCGTATCTACAATCCACTAAGAGAAAAAGTTGGAAACTAATTTGTGGGAACACACTTATGATTCATGCATGAGTAATAGTGAAACGAGGTACCTTAGTTAGCTCATGACAATCTCGAGCACATGCTCCCTTGTTTCAATAACTATAGCACTTTATGCATGTTATATTCTTCCCTCTATTGGCCTAGGCATTTTGCCTTCTGGCAACACCACAATTGGGCCTAAAACTCACATAAGGGGGATCACTTTGGGTGAACATGATCTTAGGTTAATTCCACATGTCCTCAGTTATGGGATAGTTCTCAAATTCCCCTATCAGATTGTCATGCATGCTGTACAACATAATATAGCATGCTAATCAATCCTTCTTCAGCCATTCTTTGTATGCCATTACTCACTAGCAGTAACATCTTTGCCACTCTCATCTTTGTTAGCCCTAGTACGCATAGAAGTTGTCAAATGTTCTAATGCTTCACGCTCGTTCAAAAGAAACTAAATCTTCTGTTGCTAGATGTCACACTTAGTGTCATCCAACCTATTATTGTTGAACAAATAACCAGGTAAGTTTTAATTGCCATATCTTGAAGTAGATATTAGAAGATGGACATTGTATATGTTTTTCAATAATTAAATTATCGAAAACTTCATTATTCATGTTGTGTGATCAAAAAATTTGTCGAGCTCATAATCATGACATATAGACACGAATTAGAAGTTTCTATAATTTAATTAGCATAATTTCTATAAAAACTTATGGAGCACAAAATGGTTAAACTAATTAACATACTGTGTAAGAAATAAGACAAAGATATTTATCATGTAAAGTTACATGAAGTTATATCATTACATAAAATAAATTTATATAACTACAAATCTATCATTTAAAACTCTATTTAATGACATATCAACTAGGAAATTCATATTATTATACAAAATATATTCACATAATAAAATGAAGAGATGTTGCAAAACATATTCGAATGATAACATGTTACAGAAGAATTTAAAAAGAGCCCAATGACATTATATAAAACACATTTATATAATTGTAGTTAACATGAAACATATTGAAATGTCACTTGCCAATTATAAATCCATTCATAATGTTACGAATTCAAATTTCATGAAATGAATTCATAAAATGCTACTAAATTAAATAATTAGCAGAAAACATAAATGAATCCATATTCATTAACTTAGGAAAGGGAAAAGTGCTACAACAATTAACAAAGCCCAACAACTCATGTACTTTCTATATATACAACACACATTTATATAATATTACTGACTTATGATTGACATAAACAAGTTCATGTAACACATTGCTATGTCAAATATATTTATACAACATAATTTATTACATGAAACATATTTTAATATTAATTGCAAGTAATTATGTAGCACACATCCATATAATATTACAAATTTAAATAATATGAAATGAATTCAAGTGAAACTTCTCAATGTAACACAAAACATGAAAGGAATTCAAATATGTCTAGCAAATTATTAATAAAACATATTCATATGATATTTTAAATTTAAATTTTATGCAAAGAATTCATAAAATAATTGCATATCATAAACTTCCAAATAATGACATGGAACTCATTCAAATAATTTAATGAAACAAATCAATAAAATAATAACATGAAACTGATTCATACCAATACAGGAACATATCCACACTTTAGAACACGTTGGAGGTTTCATGGCATGGAAAAATAAAACAAATAAAAGATACAGACAGCTTACAAACAAAACAAACCTAAACATTTTCCTAACCCTGCTCTTCCTCTCTAACCTCCCTCTCTAAAGCACCTTGTTGATCTTTGTTCAACCTATAAAAAAAAAAAAATGAAACTTCAAGGTTCGTCTTCTCTTGGCCTTGTTGCCATCGATGGTTAATAAGTCCTTAAAATGCACACTATTTCGAGGTTATTTTGTACCAGTTTTAGGGAGAATTGTGTACTTTATGTTATATTATGCACTCCTTTTTCGGTTTTATACTTGGATATGGTTCTTTTCTGTGATTTACTAGTTTTTTTACCATTTACCCCAACGTTAACCATAATTGAGTGTAATTTCACTCCCCATGGACACCTCTAAGTCACCATGCCTGTGAAAAAAAGAAAGAACAAAAGATTACTGAGACAAAGCTCGGTCCGTGGTGACTGCAAGCCTGTTTGTTTCCCTTCATCATATGGCTAAGGTTAATCGTTTTCCTCTTTAAATAGAGTCATTTTCGCAGTAGAGAAGATACACAGCAGCAAGAGAACTCCTTCTCTCTAGTTTTTCCATTTTTTCTAAGTTTAGTTTAGATTTTTAGTAGTTTTGAGTGTGAGTGTTGAAGAAGTGCTTGCTATTTTGGAACCCTTGCAAAGTTCGGAAGCCCCCTAAAGGATCTCTAATTATGCTAAGCTTTCTTCTCTCAAACTCTATTTAGTTTTGTTAATTTAAACATATGTGGGTAATTTTCTCAATCTAGGGATTGTTAGCCAATTATTGATGTTGGAATCTTTCATCTTTATTTAATTGTACTTGTTCTTGATTGGGATTGGTTGAAGTCTCTCTTATGTGTAAAATTGTTGTGATTGAATTTCGACTAAATTCATTTGTTAATCCTAAATAGCTAAGTGAAGGACTGAAATGTGAAACTTCTTATTTGATTGACGAGATAGGACCTGGCTTAGCAATGTTTGAAAGAGATTCGCTTGTTAAGAGAAACCCCTTTAGCAATCAAAAATCTATAACTTAGACTAAACAAGGATATTTGAAAGAATGACTGGTTAGTTTAGGCAATTCAGTTTATTTCGATAGAAGATTGAATTCTAATTGCGATTGCATCCCTTTCAATCTCCCATTATAGATAAAGTATATGATATATTTCATTCATCCACATCTTTACAAGGTCAAACAAATCCCTGGTTGTTTTTAATTCATTGAATTTTCCAATTAGGTTATAGTGTCATTCAACCTCTCTATTGAAATTGCTTGCTTAGCACTTTTACAGGACAAGACTTAATATATTACAATTGGTCTTTGTGGGAATGATATCTTTATTAGACTACAACACCCGTACGCTTGCGTGCTTACATCAATGGTGTACCTCGACACAATTGATTACACCATTGATGCCTTCACCTACATATCTCCCTTCATCACGACCATACTTCTGGGCAGCCCACAAGGTGCCGAAAAGCCTAGCTAGGGCCTCAAATGTAAAGTACACAGGGGATGGCTAATGCCTTCACCTTAAATCAACAACTCACAACCTCATATCTCACTAAATTGACACTGCCATGTTATAGATCGGCCGCCAAGAAGTCGAAAAAGACTAGCCATGTGCCCCACATGTCTTTGACATGGCGGCTTATGAATCATAGCTTGTTCAGTCGTATTGCATAGATTGACATGTTTGAAGGATGAAAAAGGAAGAAGGAAATCAAATGCCCCTTCATCAGTGACACTAACACAGATGTTCCACCCCTCGTAGTGTATAATGGGTATCCACGGTCCTTCTTCTTGCTTATACCCCTTCTCAAAAAAAAATTTTTTAAATTAATTTTTTATATGGGTGGTTAATAAGGCCAAGCCACTGTCGCCACAACGACAAAATCGGCGGCAACGATGATGCAGTTTGGGGTTTATCACGTGGGCTACCAAGGACCCACCGAACGCTTCACTATCATAGGCGTAGAGGCAGAGCTTGTTTGTGTGGGTCACTTGCCCACGGTTGAGATGAAGCAAGACCACAACATTTTCAGTTCTAGGGTTAGAATCCAAGACTGATAAGAGAGTTTAGGATAGCCACTAAGGTCCTGGGTCAAAATCCCAGAAGATGAGAGAGTCTTTCAGGTTGAGATTTTGGGATTAGGGTTTTGGTAAGATTATGCTAATGAAAATAATTGGGAACATAGAAGCAAACTATCATACATGAAATTGGCATAATCTCGGGAACTAAATGAACTAAGACCACAAGAAAAAAGGTCTAGGGTGGAAATCGCTTAGATATAAGGCTACGAGTATAAATTTTGCAGCATTTGTTCAAAATAAGGGCTACACAAAAGATTCATCACCTTTGATCTGATTGATGACTTCGAAACATTATGTATTAAAGGTTACAAAAAGAAATTTGTAGGCTATGTACAGATGTTTGGACTATAAGTAGTAGCCTAAAAGATTTATTAAAGACTGCAGGAAAAAAACTTCGTATCCTATTTGTGTATATTTAGGCTACAGAATATAATTTGTAGCCTTGAGAAAGTGTAATGCTACAATTTTTTTTTTCCTGGTAGCCCAATTTTGTCATTGCCAAAAGTTATAAATTTTTGTTTATAGCGCATCATATGCAACAAGGGCAATGAATATTATTTTCGTAGCCATCCATGCTTATCGTGCTTAAAAGAAATGTGTCCTTAGGGTGTAGCCCAACTGAATCAGCTTGGCTTTTGGGTTGAAGAAAAGCCCGGGTTTTGAAGGATTAACAGATTATTGAAATTATGTTAATAATTCATTACTGCATGAATCATGATGATCATCAAATAAAGTGAGCATTAACTTCTGTGATCATGACCCCCGAATAGTAAGTCTATAATTGGTGCCATACTTTTCACCCATATAAGAAAATTAGATAGGTATTGTACGAGATTTTTGAATGTAAAATTAAATGCTGCCAGGTTTCATTGTAGTACCTGAGGGTTAGGGATGGGGATGAAATTATGGTCACAAACTACTAATCTTATCCATTCTTAAATTAATTAAAACGATAAATGCTAAACCATAAATTATGATATTTTATACCCTTATATTATCTATTATTTGCTCGAAATAAATTATTAATTTAGTATTTTAATATCGTTTTATTTGTTTTGTAGGCACTTCAGAAATTTGAAGAATAAATAAATTGCTTGGAAAAAAAAGGGGGAAGTTGAATCAAAAAGGGATTGAATTTAGAACAAGCATTGGAACAAGAAAAAAGAACCGACCCAGCAATGCCCAGGCCCAACCGCACTCCTTCTCTCTTCTTTTTGCCTTCTCTTTCTTGCTTCACGGGCTGGGCCGAAAGCTTTGCAACCCAGTCCAGTCCCATTCCCCCTCTCTCTGTTTCACTTGTGAGGCATGCGAAACTCACATGATACCCTCACCCCCATCCCCTCTTTCTTCTTCCTCGACCATTCACCCAGCGAAGCCCGAAACAGAGCCACGAACAGAGCAGCCAGCCTTCCATCTTCCTCTTCCAAAACTCATCCATTACTTCCTTTCTCTCTCCTCCTTCATGATCCTTAGTCATCACCCTCATCAAGGCCACCGTTGCAAAGTGTTGATAGCCATTAATTCGTAGAATAATGAGGGCAGCCGAAGGGGTGGAGAATGTCGACTTCAGGGTGGCTTTAATGGAGGTCGCAAAGCAGAGCGCGAGGGCATGAGAGATTAGGCGTAGCAACTAGAATCAGTTCTTGTTTTCAAGTCTTGTCTTTTCAGTTTCAGATTAGGATTTAGTTTACATTTCTCTTCGTCTTCATGACTTAGGTGTTCAGATTCGGTTTAGCCTCTTCAAACTCATTTTCTGGAATTCAAGATTCATGCATCGAATTTGGGACTATCTGACTTTGTGGGCTATGAATTTTTCTAGGTTGTGCTCTTTTGTTTCTGATTTCCATTGCTTTGCTCTACTTCGTTGCCCCTTTGCTTCGGCCTCCCTTGCTGCGAATTGACAAGTTCAAAGAATCATTACAGATAAGTGTTGGTGCCTCTAATTATTTATAGTATGGTGTTTTTTTATTTTGGCAAGTGTCTTTGCAAGGAGTAGTTAACAATTACAAAATTAAATTTTGCTTAATTAATCTATTAGTTTGAGCAATCTTTTGAACTTGGAGTTGGTTAAATTAGCATTTAGTTTTAAATTAGCTTAGAATTTTTGAAAACCAAATTTCACAACCATCCCTCGAGTCATAGGTTGCTTATTATAGTCGTTGCGAGTCGTTTTTGTTTTAATTTTAGAGTGCGATTTTTAGTTTTAATCGAGTTGTTATTTTGTTTTAGAAATTTAGTTTAGTTTTTCATTTCGAATTTAGTTAGTATTTTGATTTCAATTCTTTTATTTTTGTCCCAATTAGTTTCATTTTGATGTTATTCATTGCTAAACAAAACAATACTCAAGAATT
>NCQV01157947.1:3879-14155 GCA_002740545.1 Lophocereus schottii
ATATATATATCTATCTATCTATATATATTTATATATATATACACACACATACATACACATATACGTATATATATACATTAAAAAGCAAGTACTCTTTCTGTTGCATGTTATTTACATGGTTTGCCAAAGTACCATGTTAAGGATTTAGTCAAAATAATATTCTTTGCTAACCGTACCCTTATGTTTTGAAGTTCAACTATTAACGTCTGAAATTTCTAGAGAATCATCGTTATTTATTGTTAGTTATCTAGAAAGGCATGAAAGGAAAAGAAGTTAATTGATTGTATAAAAATAGAAAGTACTCAAACAATTTGAGACTTCCATAAAAGAAACAACAAGAAACAGAATGGGATAGAGGGCATACAAGCAAACTTATTTAAAAATAAGATATATACTAGTGCGTAACTCGTGGTTCGCACAGGTATTTTTGAAATTTTATAGTTTTATTATTTTTTCCCTAAATATTTATGTGCTTTTGGAATTTGAAAATATTAAAATATCAATAAAATCTTTTACAAACTTAGCTTGGAATTCATGAATAAAGTTGACTTTGATCACTACGTGGACATGATTAGACTGCAACCAGAAAAGGAAAATGAAAACATATTATTATTAGAAGAAATAATAACAAAATTGAATTTGACTTATTATTTAAGAAATAGAATTAATTGCAACTTACTGCTCTTAGGAAAAGGAAAACAAGTTATACCTTTACATGCATCAATCAATACCATCTTTGTACTAATGACCTTTACATTCTTCTAATATTTGCTAGCAACACAACATAAATGTGAGTCTCGAATATAATTTTTGAAGAAACAAGGAAAGAAAGATTATACAGATGTGTGTAAATTTTGAGAATGATAGAAATAAGAATGTCGTTTTTGCATTGAAAAATTATGGTAATCTGTGCATTCATTTTGACCCCGCATAATGCCATGAGACGATATGTACACTTTAGTGCTATGTGCAAAGTGTATCAAACCTAGGCTTTAAGTTGCTAAAATCGTGCATCATCCCCCTCTACTTACTTAGATGACTTCTATACTTAATTTATTCACAACCTTTTAGATTTTCAAGATTAAACTTATGTCCACAACCCACTTGACCTTTTGCACACATATTTGTGCTTTTTAAAAGTGGATTTATATTAGGATGTGCAAATATAAATCCAAATCATTGCCTTAATAGAGATGCGCTCGAGCAAACATATTGAAGCCAATTACAGATATAGAACAAAGTTGGTGGCATTGAACATTAGTGTTGGATCTTGACTAACTTGTTAGTGTTTTTTTTTTTTTTTTTGGTGCATAATCACATTATTAAAGAGCTTTGAAGTCACTAATTAAAGAAAATGTTTTCATGCCAACCTAGCAACTCAAGCCCATGGATTCATAATTCAAGTAAACAAGAAGGGCATGAAATTGAGCATATGAGACGGGATGATCACAACAGCAAAAAAACTAGACTATAGCAGTAGATCACAAAGTCATCAAAATAGCACAAAAATCCACAAAGCAAAGTAAAAAAAAAAAAGTACAAAAAAATGTACATGTACAGATGATTCCTCATCTCTACACCTAAGGCGCCCAATATCCTCATTAGGAGCCAATAAATCACAAGACAGTAAAACCACATACAAAATCCACCAACTCATTCTGCCAAACCAGTAATGCAACATCACATCCACAAAATCAACTCCACCACAAATTACCCTATAATCCACCAAATGGCCCCAATGCCACTCATGCACACAACCAAGACACTGAAGATAAGAAGAAAAAGATATATACAAATTAAAAATAAAAATAAAAGAAGAAGATAAATGGACCTGAGTGTAACAGGTTACATACAAGTTGCACCTAAGCCATTGCCTCCTTAACATGGTAGAAGTTAGACACGTTGAGCTTCAACCACTCTACCGCATGTCAAGTTGCTCATTACATCATAGTTCATTAAAGCCCATAGTAACTTATTGAAATTCTTAGAACAACTTTCACAAAAGTGGAAATAAGAAAAATAAGTGAGTACATTATAAATAAAGGGTAAAATAAAGCTAGAAGCAACAACTCTTTCAAGCTAGTCAATAGCTTAGGCCCAATCATGAAGAAGGGTAGCATGCCTATATTTGAAAGCAACGAGGATAATGGCATAGAAAAACGAATAAAAACATGAGAAAGTGGTCCAGGAGGGTCTAAGTTCCCATAGAGAGCGTCAATAGCCCCAAAGAGGAATAAGAAGCAAAGTCAAAACCATTAAAGCAAGTATAAGAATTTCATCATGTAAAGTAGCCAAAGCTTTCTCCATCCTCTACGACAGGAAGGTGAACACATGGCAGGTGGAGAGAAATAATGAGAATGAAGGAGAGACATCAGTATCTAGTGAATTGGTGGCAATGGGATCTTCGAGCTAAACACTAGGAGTGGTACGAACAACCATCAACACATGAGTCCTCTAGAGGAGTCTCGTAAAAGTGTTACCAAATCAAGGTTATCTTATCATACCATTCAAGTGAATCATCCTCATCAATACTAGCATCAAACGCAAAAAAATCATGCACCTTGAATGACATGCACTAAACAAAAGGAAAAGGTTGATTAGTTAAGGAATGGGAAACCTCAGTGCCGTCCCTAGGTGTGATAGGTAAGGATGGAGCGATTAGAGCTAATAGAGTCAAGCGAGGATCATCTCGTCCTCTAGGTCAGTCAAAGGTGGGTTAACCACAAATTTGGACTTTAAATGAAGGAAAAACTCACCATTATCACATAAACTAACCTCATGCTATAGGTCATGCTCCTTTATCTCATTAACAAATTACCCATGTTGTCCATTTATTGTCTCTATCATATGATTAAGTTTAGCATAATATTATGCAAATTTATCATAATAGAAATTCACGTAATGATTAAAAGATTAGCAGTAAGAGCACACAACATGAATATAGTAATGATGGTGATGATTAGAATCGCTATAGGGATCATAACCTAAAGGACCAACGTAACATGAAAAGCATAAGGAGGGAGGGCACGACACAAAGGATGTCCATACCATTCTCATTTTGCTATTGATATCAATCCCAAAACTCAAACAAATTCCACTTCCCATCAACATTCAAAGAGCAAAGACCACTATAATTGTAATGCCCCAACTTAATCACATTCCAAATGCCTTTATTAATAAGCATTGTGAGTCAACGGAATGCGCTATTAAGTTAGGGCATTACTGTCGTTCCTTAGGAACAAGGCTGTAAATAAAGAAATAGAGTGGACCAGATAAGTAGCATTCATTAGTTACAATAATTACACCAAAGCAGGTCTAAGTTGTTATTAAACATTTCAAAACAGAATCACACAATAATTTAATCACATCCAAAATGGATTTACATTTCACTGAGACTGAGGTGCTCAAAACATTAGTTGCTTTCCAAGTCCTTATAATGACTAACTAGGGTTGATGATTAGCAATCACTGCTCTGGCTTACTTATCTTCGATTCTTAACCTTTGCAGGTTCTTGCTTCACCTTAAGTTGCTTCTCCTTCCCTAAAACAGTTTGTAGAACACAAACAGTGGAAAAAAATGAGCTATAGCTCAATACATTATCCTTGTACAGTCAATAACTATTTGCAAGGAGCCAGTGAACACACATGCAATATTAAAACTATGCTTTGTAAACATCTTTTGAGGACCATTGATTTGAGTGATCGATTATTAATTGTTTCTCGGCCTGGACTAGGACTGAATCTATGAACAACAGCCATGGAATTAATGAACAATGAACTATGAAGTTTTCGTATAACGAGAAGGGCTCAGACTTTGAATTCTACTAGCAGATACTATGAACAATGAACATTGAATGTTGAACATTAAACATTGAACATAGCATTGAATGATGAATAATGAAATGGGTCCTTATGGTTCCGGTGACCGAATAAAACTTAGTAATATTAGGAAATATAAATTTAAATAACTTTGAAGGGTACAAGTAGTAACGTACCTATGGCATTTATTTATATTCTTCTCTTTTTATTCCTCCTTTAGGGTGTCTTTCTTGCAGATAGATTTAGTGAGCTCTGTATTAATTGAGAGAATTATTGCTCTAAGTCTTAAATCATTTTGATCATACTCATCTTCTCATTTTCAAACCCAAAGCTCCACACTCGCTATATTACCACACTTCACTAACCCAACCCTCGTATGCTCTAAGTCTTAAATCATTTCGAGTGATATCTCAATGCAAGGTCTATTTTTTGTTTCCAAAAAGGCATCACTTGGCTCCAATGTTCTGAACATAGCTCACAGACTTATCTCTTCAAACATTTTTATTAGACTTTCTTATGACTACAGTTGACTCATTAAAACCACAATTTGGCAACTGAATACTCAATGTCTAAATAATCCAACCATAAAACTAATTTAAATTGCACAAATTGCACCCCAATTTACTAAGCACTAACCACATAGTCCTTATGATTATGTCAATTTTCTTCACACTTTCAACTATATCACATAACCCCTTTATTTAACAACAGACTATTAACAACACTTTATATCTGCATTACTTGAGCATACTATGACTATGCTTAAATAGTTTAATATCATCTAGACTACTGTTTTCTTATGCACATCTCTTCCGCCGTAATTTCTTGCAATCATACCTTTACACCTATGTTATGACTATCGCTAATTACTTGTCAATTCTTCCTATACATGAATTCATTCTACTCAACCCCAACAATCACATATAACAATTCACCCCAACATTCACATGAATAACCATTGAATGATGAGGTTGAATATAACGGAAGAGCACAATTTAATTACCTTTCAAGAGACTAGATGTGGAGATGGGTGCAACCAAGGGGTGTGAAGAGGAGGCGACGGTAGGCCGAACTAAACCGGCGGCTTGGGGCGGTAATGAAGTCAGGCGGCGACGGCTGGCGGTGGGCGACGACTGCTATTGGTCAGGGGGTGTCACGCGTGGGAGAGGGAAGAGGGAAGGTTCGCTCTCTTGGGTTTTTGATTTTTATTTGCTTATTTCCAATACCCACGTGCAATTTAAATAGACATTACCACCTTAAATTAGTAAGGCTCTTTTTATTACTTTTCTTTTTTTTTCTTTGTTTGGATAACTACTTTGTCATATCCAAATTAATGCGAGCTTATCTTAATTTATTTTCCTTTACACATGGCCTAAAATTGGCCATACTTTTGGCCAGTAGTAATTTGATAATTTTAGTTCTTTTCTTAGCTATTAAGAAATTGTTATGGCTCGAAAAATTGGCAACCTCGCTCGGATACAAATGCATATTTACAGAAAATTGTAAACTGTCGCATAATTATATAAGACTTTATATGGTCTGTAGAATGTTCTACATTAACGTAATTTTTTAATGAAAAATTTCTTTGTTTATCAGTAGAAAAATGCATGACTCACTACCCTGATTAGTCATAACCATACGACTAATTCAAGAATTGAAACCAATTAAACATGATTGAGTGATGAGGTGTTACATCCTCTCATCCTTAAAGATAGTTTCGTCCTTGAAACTTATACTGAACATACCTTTTGAATAAATGTGAGTAACAATGTTTTATTTCATCTTCAGTTTCCCATGTAGCCTTACAAGCTTCGTGACGGGTCTATATGACTTAGACCAAAGGTATAACCTTATTACGCAATTGTTTTACTCTTTAATCCGCTATCTTCATGGGTTGTTCTTCATAAGTTAACCTGTCAGGCTCAACTTCCAAGGGTTCATAAACTATTGCATGAGTTGGATCATGCACATAGTTGCAAAGTTGTGAAATATGGAACACATCATGCACATGTTACAATTTAGGTGGTAAGGCTAAGCGATAAGTAGTTGGGTTGATTTTCTTAATGATATCATAAAGCCCAACAAATCGCAGGCTTAACTTTCCTTTAATGTTGAACCTTCATACTCCTTTAACAGGATAAACTTTTAGAAACACTTTATCCCCATCGTCAAACTCCAAATGCCCCTATCTTTGGTCCGCATATGCTTTTTGTCTATCCGATGCTACTTTCATGTTTTTTGGATAACTTTGATCTTGTCCACTATTTCTTGAGCCATTTGGGGTTCCAAGATTAGAGCGTCCTCCAAATCATTCCAACAAATAGAAGTTCTACATCTTCTATCGTACAAAGCTTCAAAAGGGGACATTCTTATAGTGGCTTGATAGCTATTATTATAAGAAAACTCTGCTAGGGGTAAGTACTCCTCCCATTTTCTATGGAAATTCAGTATACGAGCTTGTAACATGCCCTTAGTGATTTAGTTTACTCTTTTAGTTTGTCCATCTATCTTGGGATGGTAAGAACCACTGAATTGTAACTTTATACCAAAGGCTTTGTACAAAGCCTTCCAAAATTAGGCCTGAAACCTTGAGTCTCTGCCGAAGACAATGTCCTAAGATACAACATATAATCGCACCACTTCTCTTACATAAATTTGAGCCAACCTATCCACTTCCTAAGAATTATGTATTGCGACAATATGGCAAACGTGGTGAGTTTATTGACTATCACCCAATAGCACTCTTCCTTTCTACTGATAGAGTTAATGCCATTAAGAAATCTATCGAAATGGAATCCAATTTCCACGAGGGAGTTTCCAGCGGTCTTAATTCAATAATAGGCCATTGGTGCTTATTGTTGATTCCTTGACAAGTAAGGCATTTACCCACATACTCAGCTATGTCTCTTTTCAAATTGCTCCACTAGAAGGTTTGTTTCAAATCTCTATACATGTTTGTTCTCCCTAGGTAGATAGAATACTTTATATTGTGGGGTTGTAGATATTATCATTTCTTTCAACTCCATCCTTTTAGTATACATATTTGATTTTGGAATCTAATAACTCTCTTTTTGTCCTCTACAAAACCCAATACCTTTCCTTTGCCTATATTTACCTTAATCCTTTCTATCTCTTCATCTCCCACTTGTGCCTATTTAATTTCATCCAAGAGGATAGGTTGAACTACTATATTACCAAGAAACGACCCAGGTTCTTGTGGTAGCATAGGTTTTATACCCACATTTTCCAAATCCCTCAAAATCTCTGGTCGTACCATTGTAAAAACGTTCACACTATGATGTATTTTTCAACTCAATGCAGTAGCAACCACGTTGGCCGTTCTAGGGTGGCACTACACTTGGACATCATAATCCTTGAGAAGTTCCAACTATTTATGTTGCCTCGTATTCAATTTCTTTTGAGTGAAGTTATATTTGGAACTTATGGGATCAGTAAAAATCTTGCAAGGAGCTGCCATAAAGGTCGGGTCTCTAAATTTTAGTGCAAAAACCATTGCGGCCAATTCTAAGTCATAAATATGATGATTTTGCTTATAAGGCTTCAACTATCTAGAAGCATAAATGATAAGTGCTTATCATATATCATTTTCGAGTCATTTCGCTACATTTTTAGGAGAATTATGTGCTTTAGGTTGTCATTTATATTCCTATTCTCGATTTATGCTTGGGTATGGTTGTTTGATGCGTTTTGCAGGGATTTGGACCATTTTGACCCAACATTTGACCCTCATTTAATTTTTTTTTGAGCCCCAACGGATCTCCATGAGGTGTTATGCTCATGGAGCAAGAGAAGAGCAGACATTTGGTTCCAACCAAGGCAACAGTCCAACCGTGGTACTTGCCACGGATTGTGGTAAGCTATATAACTGTGCCCTCTTCGTTTTCCCTTCGGCTGTGTAGTTGAGAATCCTCAAGTTCTTCTTTGTAAACCCGTCCCTCAGTAGCAGATCAAAGAGAGCATAGCATAGATTAGTTCATTTTCTTCCTAAATTTTACTCTTGTTAGATTGGATTTTTAGTTTGCTTTTTGTGTAAGTGACAAATCTTGAGTGTGGAGTTCGGTTTCATTTGTAGGTTGAAGACTTTGTTGAAGGCTGTTTTTGTCAAGCCCTTCCCTCTCAAATTTTGTTGAATTGTTGGTTAGTTGTTTAATTTTTAATCATGAGTGAGTAGTTTATGTTGTTTAGGGATTTATTAGTTTATAGAAGTGTAATTGGATCATGTTTTAATATATAGAATTGTACTTTTGTTTCATGATTGGTTTGATTTCATTTTATCAAGTGATAATCATTTTGTGAGTGGATTTTTGGCCAAATTTTGCTTGAGCACTTGAAACAATTGAATGAAGCACTGAAAGGTAAAATTTGATTGTTAGACTGCTTGATAAAACCTAACATAGCGATGACTCGAAAGAAAGATTTGCGTGTTAAGAGGACTAGACAGTAATCGAAAATATTAAATTTAGATTAAGTCAAATTAGTTTGAAAGAACAACTTTCGCTTAGTTTAGGCAATTTGGTTGATTTTGAAAGAATAGACTAAGTTTTGGATAGAATGCAATTCCTAAAAATTATCCGATTAGAGAAAAGTGCATGTTGATTATTTTGATCCAATCACCTGTCCTAACTACATAATCCCTAGGCATTTCTTTCTGATTGAATTTAGAATTAATTAATTAGAAGTTGTTAAACCAAATCCTCAATTAAGTTGTTGCTTAGCGTTTTCTGATAGGAAGGACTCGATAGATTGCTTTGGTCCTTGAGGACGATACTTTATCTATACTACGACACACGTGCGCTTACTATAGTGGTCAATTTTTTTTTTTGGTTTGATTGCGTTGGTAGGGTTGGTGATAGTGCTTGCAGAAATCTTCTCCATTTATGTGAAGTCCATTTCTATATGAATGCAATCCTGAGACCGAGAGGACTTCCCGCTTGAGGATGATGAAGCAAAAGATCGAAGAACAAAGACACGAGGTAAGAAGAACTTCAACAAATATGGCGGGAGGAGGAGATGCAACATGAAAGAGGCACTCTCATGAAAGAAACATGAGACTAAATATAACGAATTAGTCCAAATAAGGCTCAAACTCTCACAGGATATCTGCCAAAATCGCATTAAGCTCATGAAATAAAACTCACATACCAACATTAGTGCTATAGACTCCAAGAGATAACAAAGTTTTCAATCAAGACAAGGGTCAAAACAAGAAATATTTACAAAACCTTCAAAAATTTTCGCACCAAAAAGGATTACACATCAAAAGATACTCAAGCTCAAGAAAGCTATCTTGCCTAAACAAAGGCATCACGGGAGGTTATCTTAAACGAATCCACACCATATCCATATGCAATTCTATATGCAAACCTAAAATGCAACTAAATGCAACATTATAATGCAAGCAAAAAGAAACCTAAAACTAATAACCAAAATAAAAACATGAAAACTAGCCTTCTCCCATGCTTGAATCACACGTTACCCTTAATGTGGGTATACAATAGAAAAAGGGAAGGAAAGATCAGAGAAGGGAAAGGGAAAACAAAATAGAATAATCTTACTAGGTTAGGTGCAAAGTGCACCCAAGCTATACGGCCTCATAATAATCGGGGCACATAGAGCATCAGCCACTCCATCACGGTTTAGGACTTGGTGCATTAAATCAGACATCACCAAGGCACGTAGGAGCTTATCAAACTTTTGAGACCACTGTTTAGAAAATAAATGGTAAGAAGAAATAATAAAATCACACCAAAGATAACTAATATCCTCTTAACCTTATCAATAGCCTTAGAAAAATCATGGGAAGGTATAAAGAATGTAGTCCACATGATTTTCCTAGGCAAGTCCTCTAGGCATACATAATAAGGGTCAATGGAGGGATCATACGCTCTAAAGTAACCTAACCAAGCACATTAAACTCATTATCCCCATAGCCCAAATCAACATTAGAATCACAAATCTTAGGATTACTAATGGGCTCAACAATGTCATACTCAGAGGAAGGAGGGAGTTGTGAACACATATGAGAAGCAAGTGAATGATCAAGGGGATTGGGGAAAACAAAATCATCAAAACCAAGGATAGGAGAATCCTCATGCACAAACCATCACATGACCCCTCCAAAGGATTCTCAGCTAGATCATGCACTTTATCAAAAATATCTTTTGACTTAAAACATGCATTAGCAAAATCAAACCTAGCATCAAACCTAAAAGGATCATCCTCCCTGAATCCCATGCACTAAGCTAAAGGAAAGGATGAATCACGTAAGGTTAGGATAGCATCAGCATCATCCCAAGGTGATACAAAGGTAGACTGCGTATAGCATGCATAATAAGGACATGAATTAATATTATGGTCAGAAGCATTATACAAATCATGCCAAGAAGCGGCATAATACGATCTAGAACAAAATGCGCAAGGATCAAGAAATGAATATT
>NCQV01157969.1:3141-19116 GCA_002740545.1 Lophocereus schottii
TTGAGCAGAAAAAGGTAACAGAAGCTGAGATAGATCAAGCCCTTACCAACCTGTTCTCTGTTCGAATGAGGTTAGGCCTTTTTGATGGAAATCCCATCGATGCTAACCCTTTTGGGCAGCTTGGTCCAAGCCAAGTCTGTGATTCACGTCATAAAATTCTGGCACGTGATGCTGCCCGGAAAGGCATAGTCCTCCTCAAAAACTCGGGCAATCTACTCCCACTCTCAAAAACAGAAACCAAGTCACTTGCTGTAATAGGCCCAAATGCTGATGACCCTCAGGTCCTCCTTGGTAACTATGAAGGCATTCCCTGCAAGAGTGTCACACCCCTTCAAGCACTAAAACGTTATGTAAAACATGTCAAGCATCATCCTGGCTGCAACTCAGTTCAGTGTTCTTCGGCCTCAGTAGAAGTTGTGGTGGAAATAGCTAAAATGGTAGATCACGTAGTTTTAGTTATGGGGTTGGATCAAACAATGGAGAGGGAGAAGTTGGACCGTGAGGACCTGGTTCTTCCTGGGAAGCAGCGGAGTCTCATAAGTAGGATAGCAAATGTTGCAAAGAAGCCAGTTGTGCTGGTGCTTCTGTCTGGTGGTCCGGTTGACATATCTCAAGAGAAGGACAATGAAAAAGTTGGAGGCATATTGTGGGCTGGTTATCCAGGACAAGATGGGGGAACTGCCATTGCAGAAGTCATCTTTGGTGATTATAACCCAGGTGAGGTAATAGCTGAGACCTATTAACTTGTTTCATCTCTTGCATGGGTAGTATTTGAAAATTCAACAACTTGGGTAATCTAGTTTCCTCAGATATCTGAACGAAGATATGAAAACTCTGATCTTTTTGACATTGGAGATGCTTATCATATGCCAGGAAATAGTCTCTCTGTTCCTTAGGATCAGAAGTAAGGCTATCTGCATCTGTAACCTCCCTAACCCATTGCCTCGGGCAGGCTTGTGTTGGTTGGTGCTGGACACAGGGACACTGGTAGTTGCATGCTTATGGATTTATATTACTGTAGGTGGAAGATTGCCAATGACATGGTATCCTCAGGAGTTTGTCAAAGTACCAATGACTGATATGAGGATGAGGGCTGACAAGTCTTCCGGCTATCCAGGGAGGAGTTACCGGTTTTACCAGGGTAAAAAGGTTTTTGAATTCGGCTATGGTCTAAGCTACTCAAACTACACCTATGAATTCGATGACGTAAGTCAAGAAAAGCTAAGCTTGTCCAAGAAGCCACAACCACGCAAAGGACGGCACCACCACCGCACCCGGCTTCTTAAGAGCATGAACAAACCCGTGTTGGTTTCAGAGCTCGGGAGAGAATTCTGCAATGCCAAGGAAACCAAGTTCAAAGTAGTCGTTAGAGTGAAGAATCATGGGAAAGAAGGGAAGCATGCTGTTCTGCTTTTTGTGAGGCCTGAAGAGCAGAATGATGAGGACCCCATCAAACAACTGGTTGGGTTTCATAATGTGCACCTGTTTGAAGGAGAAGAGGCACATATCAAGTTTGAAGTGAATCCTTGTGAACATATAACTAAGGCTAACAAGGATGGGTTAATGGTGATTGAGCCAGGCTCTTATTTCCTAGGTGTAGGAGATGCAGAGCACAAAATTGAAATCACTCCCTGAGATGTAGTAATAGTCTATTAGATCCTAAGATTTGAACTGCTCTGCAGTTGTCAGACCCTTGATCCATATCTTAGAATCTTACAGTTCAATAGGTTTAGCAGGAATAATGATTGTAATTATATATTGAAAGAATCTTGTTTTCTTAGTATCTTTGGATCCTACTCAAAAGTAACTGGATTGTAAAAGAATGATGCTAGTACGCATCAATGATCAATTATATGATTTACCAAGGTGGAAAATTATAAATAACTCAATAGTTAAAATACTCCGCTATCTTCACAAAATGTTCTCTGATCACGTTGGTTTCAGTATTTCTGTATTGATAGATTTTCACGTTGTGAGTACTCATATAGACTAATAATTTGGAGTATTAGTTTCAAATATTTAATGCTAAAAATCTCATTTGCAAGCCGTTATTGGTAGAGAATGTGTGTAGTGTTAAGGCGTATCATATAATACAAAATGTATTGTCTTATAGCGATACAACCTCATAATTCTCATTATGGTACTTTGGTTTCAACCTTGATGATTTCTAGAGATCCTGTTATGAGTCCTAGTCCTACTAACCTGGCTATGGCTGTCACAATTTCAATGTAAGATAGTTTCCCCATGGGGATTTTGTCGAGTATTTACCCTTGTAACAATGTGGGCTACGAACAACCAATTTGAAAAAAATAATTTCAATGGATGACATGTATTATATTCCTATGCAAAGAAACAGTGTTAATAAAAAAGACAAAGTAACTTGTATGGCTTATGAAAGTTCATACAAATTTGTATCAATATTAGATTGAAAACATTGCCCTTAAATACACAATTTGCGTGCTTTAGATAAAAATTGGATGATTTTTTCAACAAATTATTTGCTTATTTATATATAAAGAAAACAATTTACTTGGGAAAATTACAAAGTTCTTTCCTTTTATCAGAATGTTTGCATTCTAACAAACAAATATTTTATAGTACAACATATAAATGTATAAACGATAAAGATATTCACATTTTTTTTGTTTGAAAGACAAGAATTTATGTAAAATACAAGCAGTTTGAATGGGTGGGGGGAGGGGGGGAACTTGATGGTGGTTGTTATTTTTCCTTATTTCATTAGTAATTCACGCAAGTGATCACCTGATTGTTTTCTAAACAGAAAAATACGGTGCCTCTGTTCACCTATGATGAACATGAACATGATCATAACAGAAAACAATACTAACATCCAGATAGCGCCAATGGTGCCCCAAATGGAGAATACCCATAAACTCTGTCTCTCCTTTTCTCTATCCCTTCCTCACTTCCATGTTTCTTCTTTCCACTAATTAAGAACCCAGTTTCTCAATTTTTATTTTTCTGTTTTCTGGGTTTCCCATTTGCTTGTGATATCTCTTGGTTCAAGATCAATTTCCTGCTTCTTTTGCAGAGAATTACTGATTTTTATTACATCGTGGGCGTTTTGTTTACCCGCTTTTTCAGCCCTTAGTTTCGCGGGCATTATTTTCATTTGAGTTTTCTGTTGAAGGTTTCAGGTTTCAGGTTTGTTCCTCTACCTTTTATCATCTCTTTAATATCTCATTTGGGTTCGCAAGAAATTTTTGTGCGGATACGTCCAGATTTTGTTCTAATATATATTTGAATTATTTGTAAATTTCTGGGTACGTGATTTTTTTTTTTTGAGGTAGGTACATTTAAGATGCTATTCTTAATCTGCACTGGCTATGGTTTCTCAAATTGATCATTGCTAAATTGCTCTGCGGTTTCACAATGCTGGGTAATTTTCATTTTTGTAGGGCTTATTTTCCCCACGTTTAGTGTATTACCACTCATGTAATCGACTATGGGTGTTCAATTTACAGGAACTTGTTGATTTGAAGGTGTTTGTCGACCCAAGTTCTCTGATTCTTTATGGTTCTTGCCATCCAAGGTTGAGATTTTAGGTTGTGGTGGATTTAACCATCTGGGTTACTCTCCAAGGAATTATTAAGAATGAGATTAAATAGAGTTGTACATGTGGGATATATTTCACTGAGAAGATTGTTGATGTGCACAATGATAGCTCATCAAGTTTGGGGGACATAGTGGTTGGCACAAATGACTGTAATTTTCAATAGAGACGATTCTATTATGTCTAATCATCCAAGGGCACTCTCTTCCATTACACTATCAATTGGGCTACTTGCAGTGTTCATAACTGTGGCTTCTTGGATCTTATTGTCATACCCAATTGGTTCTGTTGTTTGGGACTATTTCTATGGGGTTGAGAACACAGGCGAATTAGATTTGCCCGTTAACTTGGAAGCTCAAGTTCAAACTGATGAGAGTAAGTTCCCGAAATCTGAGGGGGCTGGCGAGGGCAAAGACGGAGCCAAAAGCAATGTCACAGTTGATTCAGGTCAGCCTCTTTCTTCAAATGAGTGTTTTCCTTTCCAAAGCAAACATCACCTGTGGTTGACCTATTTTTCTTTCGTTAAACTCGGGCTCTACTAAGTTGGTTAAAGCTGCGGCTGAAATGGGTGCTTTCCATTCTGAAGCAAATATCACTTGCATGTTCTTCAAATATATGTTTGTATGTAATTTATAAATAACCTTGGTTAGAATGGAATATAGTTACCATCTTACAAAGATTATATAATATGGGTATCACTGAACCTACTTTACGGGTGGTTGGATATATTGGGAAATCATGCTACAGAGAGGTAGTATCTGTCAAAGAATATCATCAATACAGTTGATCAGGAGGTGATGTTGCGGGGTTATGCCTGTTGTTGTAATGTTTGTTTCCATCGTGACCATAAGCCTTCTTAGGAATTGCAAGGTAGCGTGTCCTTGTGTGCTATCCATGACATTTCAATGACTTGCATATGGCCAGACATAAGTCTTATGACTTTGGGTGTTTGATGGGGATTGACATTCGACACGAAAGATGAGCATTAGGATGCTGAGGAACCTCCTGTTGGATTGGCTTTCTCATGCTTCTGTACGTGGTGAGTTCAAGTGTTAACTATTATCTTGTAGGTAATCCTCCGAAGTGTGATTTGTACCATGGGGAATGGTTCTATGATCCTGGTGGGCCTCTCTATACCGGCAGCACATGCCCTGTCCTCACTCAAATGCAGAATTGCCAACTCAATGGGAGGCCTGACAAGGAATACGAGAACTGGAGATGGAAGCCATCTCAGTGTGAACTACCTAGATTTAATGCCGCCAAATTCTTGGAACTAATGAGGGGAAAGACTCTGGCATTTGTTGGAGATTCAGTTGCGCGAAACCATATGGAATCACTTGTGTGCTTACTGTGGAAGGTATGTACACTTTCTTTCACATTCACAATCCTCATATGCAAGAACTTTCTCTTTGTGAGTATATTCATTGTCAAGTAGTCATGATAGGCAGGAGCTTTGTGCTATTGTTGGGCAACCAACTAGATCACGCTCACATTGTGCCCCATCTTTGTTGCAATTTGATCAGTTCATTCTACTGTTATCTTAGGAGGAAGCTCCAAAGAATCGAGGGAACCGTCATATGCACCGTTGGTATTTCAGATCAAAATCTGTGATGATTGTTCGGATTTGGTCCTCATGGCTTGTACATTCAACTTCAGAGCCTTTCAGCAATGTGCCAATGGGAGTTGCCAAGCTCCACCTCGATGTCCCAGATGAAACATTAATGCAATACATCCCAAACTTTGATGTGGTTGTCCTTTCTTCTGGCCACTGGTTTGCCAAGCAATCAGTCTATTTGCTGAATAATGAGATCGTAGGATGGCAGTTGTGGTCCCCACCACAGCCGCAGGAAATGAAGGTTAACAATGTCGATGCATTTGGAATCTCTGTTGAGACGAGCTTGACTGCCATGGTTACACACCCAAATTATACTGGACTGACAATTGTTCGGACTTACTCACCTGACCACTATGAGGGCGGTGCCTGGAACACCGGTGGATCATGTACAGGGAAGGAAAAGCCTGTCTTCCCTGGTCAATTAGTTCAAAATGAGCTGACAAATATCATGCATGAGAAACAAGTGACTGGATTTTACCGAGCCATTAAGAAGCAGGAAAACCGATCAAAACTAAAGTTGATGGATATAACAGAAGCTTTTTCATATCGTCACGATGGTCATCCAGGGCCATATCGGAGCCCTGACCCAAATAAGATGACGCAGCGGGGTCCAGATGGGCGGCCGCCACCACAGGATTGCCTACATTGGTGCATGCCGGGTCCAGTGGACACATGGAATGAACTTATGCTCGAAATCATGAGACTAGAGTTTGAGGGTAGCCAAAACTCTGCCTCTTAGAGGATGTGGAATTTGCTTCGTTTGCTAGGTAGCCTCTTCCCCCCTTTGCTGTCCGTACTATTAAAATTTATGTATTACTTCCCATAGGGTGAGGACAGTCCCTTCTATCCCTCTTTGTTTTACGTTTGGTACATGAATTTTTTTCTTGTGTAAGAGTACTTAGTCTCTGAAATGAAATAGCTCTGTGATCCCTCGACTTTCTAACTGGAGATCAATCGTTTTGATTCGTTTCCTTAGCTTTTGTAACATAGCAATTGGTCGTTATTTGCTTATCACCCCTTCAACAGTCTTCAGCATATTTTTTTTTTTGGGTCATTGGGTCTCTGTCTGATTAGAGTTGAGCTACTATTAACCCGTAATGAGGTAGTGTTCTCCCACAACAGATTTTCTCCATTCACAAGGCTCGAACTCGAAACCTTACTTAGGTCAAACAAGTGTACAACCTCTTGAATCGACCAGTACCAATATTCCTTAGCTTTGATGCAGACATCGATGATTCAAGCCTTCTCATGCTGGACCTCACTTACGTGACAATTCTCAGCTGAAGACAGAATGCTTATCTGAGGAAGAGATGCGTTTATGCTGCCAAACAAATCTCTAATGAAAGATACAAGTAGTGGAACTAGGAAACACTGAAATAGTAACTTAAGAATAAAGGTGTTGGGCAAGTCAAATTCAGAAATTCTTCACGATCTTTTCTCGCTTGGAAAACGTCCTGCTGATTCCTTCTTGTCTGAATCTGTCAGTTTGTGATATGCTCAAAAGCCAAGTCAACTGGACCCTTTCTGGTCCTCAAACTTCAATTTTCCCCCACCAATCACATGGAGCTACTTTCGTATTGGGCCTTATGGGCCACTCAGATGCATTGAATCATCTAGGATTTCCTGTCTGATTATAACAATCAATGTGGATATGTTACATTAAAGGGCTAAATACAAGTAATCTTACATTTACAAGTAGAGATAGATCCATAATAAAATTTTCAGACATTATTTTAGAATTATTTTTTTGCCATAATTTGTATGGTGGAAAAAAATAAGTTTGGACTTTTTTTTTTTCCAGTTTGAATTGTAGTGGACTAAAGTAAAATTTCTCTTTAAACTTCCTCTGCTCTATTTTATAAAGTAGTAGGTAGTATAATATTTTTAAATCTAGGGTTTACAGAAGTAGTCTCTCTATATTAATTCTATAATTCAGGAGTAAGACTGTTATATCAAAGCCCACATACTCTGTTTGATAATGGGATTTTTTGAGGTATCAGATTTGAACTTGGATTTTGAAATTTTTTTTTTTTTTTTGGGAAATAAAGCGAGAAAGATTAAAATTCCACTTATGAATGCAAGGGAAAAAAAGGTCAAGCAAACTATTTATTATTACTCTTTTTTGGTTCGAATTTATAGGAATGTCCCTTTAAGGGGTACAGGATTCAAACTCTTGGTCAACAAATTGCGAGGTGTAGTATTACAATCAAGGGGGGTTGTTTTTCTTTTGAAGATTTTATTTTTGGATTTTATTTCTTTTTTTTTAAAGGAAATTACCCTTTGGAATGTTAGAGGAGCTAAGAGAAAACTCAGAGAGTGGGTAGGTGATCATGTGACTAAGTTTGCTTTGCTGATAAATTTCCTATTTCTTTGTTTGACGTACACTTTACTCATAAGGTGATGTCACTGCAAAGAATATATGGAAAAATTAATTGAGTGATAAATCATGCGAATTTTCCAAGTGGTTTACTGGTAATGATTATGCCCTTTCTTTATGCAAATTAATGGAAATCTCTTTGGTAATTATGTGTCCCAAAGAAAAGCCTAAATGCCTTTTTGTTAAATAAAGAAACTAAAGCAAGTAATTAACTTTTTTTGGATGGAAGCAAGCTATTACATTTTGGTTGAAAAGCTAGAAATTTTGTACATAATGAATGTCAAAAAATAGGTAAAAATCATGAATAAATGACACTTGAGATGACATACAAATGTCGTGTCAAATAACAAGAGTACATAGGATTGATTCAATATATTGCATAAAGATTAATCTTATAAAATATTTTATTGAATTATAAAGTACCATTTAACAATAAAAAGACCACAAAAAGCATAATTTGCTCTAATTATATCATATCATCTTGCCTGTTGGTGTTTGGATGTGTTTGTTTCGATTGTTCAATTAGTTTGACTAACAAGGAACTAATTTCTTTGCTAATTTTAAGGTTAGTGGTTCGATTCTTATATATTATAGCATTATATTTAGTTTTAATATCTTCTTTTTAAGGCCCAATTTCTAATGTGTTTATATTTAGACACTTCTTACATTGTCATTTTTCTCATTGTACCTGCTCAAAATGAGATAACGAGTTTCTAATAAGTGATGATCATGCATGTCCTCGTAATCTTTAGTTATATAAACTTAAAATTATAAGCAACTTTCTATTGCATGCATATGATTAGTCAAACAAGTCCTAGGTTCCAATCATTAACATAAGATCCTGTTAATTAAAAAATACCTGCTCATTTTAAACGAATAGGTAAATCAAGTTATAAGGTCACGTAAAAAATAATTACATATAATGTAACGAATGACATAAGTATTCCGAAATTTATACATTTAAGTTAATCCAGCTAGTAAAATTTCTTTTAGCCAATATCGAAAACTAAAATTTTAATATCATTTACATCAATTTTAATGCATTTTTTGCCGTTCCCAACCCAAGAAAAAAACCCTCGAATTTGTCTATAAACTTTTGCAAAGTGCAAAAAGAAATGCTGTCATTCCACATGAAACAAGAGGTCCAGGTGAAATCTCAAGTGATCTTTAAGCATGAGATTACATGACATCTTATGCCAAAGGAGAAAAAGGTGTAAAGACATGAATGTACAAGAAGCCCTAGCCGCAAAGATTGAAAAGCATATAAAAGATTTGATATTTTCAGTGGCATGCTATGGAAAATTATTACTGAGAAAGGGCAATTTAGAATTTTAAATTGGTAATAAAATAACAATCATTTTGTTTTTAAATATTTATGCTTGTTTTAACCCCCCAAAGACAAAGCAACAGAGCTAGTAGTTCGGAAAATGGTCATGCCTTCTTACCTACCTCACCTTTTACAGCCTTTAATTTATTATTATTTGCCCACTTTTGAAAATAGAAAAAAGAAATTTTTTAAAATTAATTTTCAAAATTTCTTTTTTTTGATAAATTTTTACTTTTTGTCATACTCACACCTGCTTTATTAAATTCCCTAGACGGACTTGAACTTTTTCTTAACCATAATTAAATCTTCGTATTTTGTAATTTAAATGGGGTGTAATATTTAATTAGTTTCAAATTTTTTTATTATCCTATGTATTTGTTAATATTTTTCTTTTTCCAATTTGATGAAAAAATTTTTTTTCCTTCCTTTTTCTTCTCTTTTTCTGCAAAACCCAGTTTCCAGAAAATACCAGTTGGGAGTTTTTCAGACACTTCAAAACTGGGTTCGATGGTGTGTTCAAATTTTTCTTCAAAATCAGCCCAGCAATCTCATATTTTTATTTTTATTTTCTGAATTTTTGTTCTAATGATAGCTGTATTTTCAAAACCTTTTCTAATTTTGGTGAATTAGGAGCCTGGAGGGTTTGCTTGTAGATTCAAGATAAGATCTTGAAGCTTTTTGATTCATTGTTTCCCTGATTTTTGGGGGCTCTGTTAAGAACTACACAAGGGTTTTAGCCTTTTGAAGCTGTGGGTGAAGAAGCTTTCTAGGCTTGTTTCTTGCCTATTAACTCATAGTCAGATTATTAAGGTTTCTGGGTCTTGGGTTTAATTTCTCTTTTTTTGTTTTTCTCAAGGGTTTGATTATTTTTCCTCCCTGTATGTTCTAAATGTTGCTTTTAAGCTCGGTAGATGTTGCTAATGTGCTCTACAAATTTAAGGTAGTTTAGTTTTCTCTTTTTCTTTTTGTTTCTGGGCACGTTAGAATCTTAGGGTTTTAGGATTTTGTTAAGCGCTTTACTGTTTCTCTTGTTCCATTTAAAGTTTAATGCATGGAGGGTAAAGAAGAACTAAGTTCTGGGGTCACAGTGAAGGGGCCTGAAGCTCCTCAGGGTTTCTGTTTGTCAGCTAGGCCTGAAAACCCTAGTCAGCCAGGAGCTTCAACTATGGCAGCTACCCCACCAGTTGGCATGGGAGCACCCTCTTCTGATGGAAGAAAGAAGAGGGGAAGGCCAAGAAAGTATGGCCCAGATGGTACACCAGCTGCTGCATTGTCACCAATGCCGATTTCGGCTTCGATTCCTCTAACTGGAGGAGAGTTTTCAGGTTGGAAACAACCTAAAGTGAGATCTTTTCAGACTGTAAAAAAGGCTCAAAAACTGGAGTTTGAGAAGTTAGGTAATGATCTACGCTCGTTTTGTTGAATTTCGATGTATACATTATGCTGCCATTGTTTGTTTTCTGTTTTGTTGTTCATATATTCTGATGTGGTGATGCTTTTTAGGGGTTGATGCTTGTGAAAACTTTCTGCTAATTGTTGTTTGGCTAGGGGTTGGTCTCTGACTTTCCCATGCCGTAGGTTTAGATTTGGCCAATGTCTTTCAATTTCATGCTTGGTGATCGCGAGCAAAATGATAGATAAGTTTGCCTTCAGGGCAATCCAGGGATACAATCTTCTTAAAATAGCAGCAAAGCCATTTTAGTATATGACAATTGAGAACCTTACCAACGTCATGGTTGGTCTTTTGTTAAGATATGTGCTTGTGGTGTGTGGTGATTTGTTGAGGAGTGTTTTGATGGAATGAGGCAAATAAAGATGTTTAAATGTGCAGATATCCTGATGTGGAAGTAACCTAGTGATATGTTTGTTTAGAACACACTGATGGAGTCTGATCCTGATATCTCCATTACTTAGATAGCCTATGGTGCACTAAGCCATGTAAAACAGATTTTTTCATTGGTATTCCTGCTTTATTTGTCTTTAGGTAAAAACCAGATGATCGTTGGAATTGATACGTTTAGAGTTCTAAGATGGCCAACTGTACCTGGCTGTGTTAAACAGCTAGGATTGAGTTTTGAATGGTTACTAGTTTGAATACCAAGCATGGATTGATCTCTGGTTACTGTGGAATGGTCGTAGTTTGTCTGGGGTTCTATGTGCTTTTATGTTGTTATAATGTTATCCAGTTGGTGTCCGATGTGGTAGCTACCGTTCTCTCTATTTAGCAGCTTTGCACTTGCTTTAGGCTGACAAGAAAACTAATAAAACAGGTGATCGGCTCGCATATCTAGTTGGTGCAAATTTCACGCCACATGTGATCACCGTGAATGCTGGAGAGGTACATTTTTAATTTCCGTACAGTTAAATTGTTCCGTTTCATGCTTCTGTACGTCCTCCATTATGTGTGATTATATCTTGTGCTGTCATTGCACATTTGCACACTATCTTTCACTTCAGATCCAACTGTGTTCTCTTGTGGTTGTCACCAATTTCAGTACTGAGCTTTTGAGTAATTTTAGTCCATTTTCAGTGTTCTGTGTGTAATGATATCTTGTCTAGGAGTCGCCGTGATTGCTAAATGTCTTTCTTCCATAAGGGAGCTGAGACGTGATTTTGTTCACTTGTTTGACCAAGAGACATGAAATTTGTTGTACTAGAGGTTCTCTGGTAGTGCTTCTACAATGCTTCAGAGATGCAAATCCCTTAAGAAGATTGATAGACAGATATATGAAGAAGGATTGGCAAACTAAACTACGAGATTGTCATGCTTGAAAATAAACTTGACCCCTTAGGCCTCAAAAAAGAGGACCAAAGTTCCAAAAAGCTAGGTTGATATTTCTACACCTTGCTTAATAAAGTTTCCAGAAAAACGTGTGCCTGTGCCACTTATTTGAGCTCCAAAGATCATGTTGCACACTTACCCTCTTATAATGACGTGTTGCTGGATGATGCTTCTTTTTCTGATCTAAACTATTTAGATGGTCACGTTGCATGCATCACTGATTCTGGTTTAGTTTTGTTATTTGCGTTCTGTTATCAGCTGCTCCAGTAAATGAACCAGGTAATTATTAGTTGGTAGCTTTGTTGTCTCTTGGCTGCTAACTTGTTGAATTCATGCATGTTTACTTCTTCTGCAGCCAATGTATAGATAGTGGGAAAATTAACATCTTAGGTAGTTAGAAATGGCAGCATTATTGGTTTGTTGCACTCCTCTTTTGTGACTTGTCTTTGTTTGCGAAACAATGTCTCTTTGTCATTGTGTCTCAAAATTTGATAATTTCAACATCCTTGTGCAATTCCTGTTCTATTCTGATGTTTCATCTTTTCTCTGCCTTGTTGCATCAGGACGTTGCAATGAAGATTCTTTCATTTTCTCAGCAGGAGTCACGTGCAATATGCGTTCTGTCCGCAAGTGGTTCAATCTCAAATGTGACCCTTCGCCAACCTAACTCTTCTGGAGGCACTCTAACCTATGAAGTATGTTTACTTAGTCACCTTTTGACATGGTATCCTTTTCTTCTTTGGTGTTTTTGGTGTGTGGGTGTAGCAAAATTGTTTGTTGGGGTTTGTAATCTTGTATAGATCTCTCATGATTTGTGCAAGGTAATCGAGTCCAAAAGAAATATTAGGCATTGGAGATCCTTTTTCTTAAGCAATGAATCCCTTCTTTTTCCTTTCCTTGTTTATGCTGGTACACCATTGGAGATCTTTAACCTGTGCTTATTTGATATCTGCAGGGCCGTTTTGAGATTCTTTCATTGACGGGATCATTTATGCCTACGGACAACGGAATAATGAAGAGCAGATCTGGAGGCATGAGTGTCTCTCTTGCAGGTCCTGATGGTCGTGTCCTGGGTGGAGGTCTGGCTGGTCTTCTAGTTGCTGCTAGCCCTGTTCAGGTAAGATCTTAACTAATGGTTCTGTCTTCTGCCTTCATTTTAATGAGTGAGTATATTGGTAGAGAGGAAGAAAAAAAGGGGAAAAAGAGACATGTTTGCCAAAAAAAAAATGACATTGACATGTTGTGGTAAAGGCCCATATTTTGTTTTTATTTTATTTCATAAATAGCCGATGATTGTGACTTGATGTAGTGGCCAGAACCACAAGGCTAGACATTGAGGACAAGAGTCCTAGGTTCTAAAAAATCTGATTTCAGCTTTCAGCTCGAACTGCTTCCAAGGTTGTAGTCTTTTCTTTTTTGTCTTAGTTTTTTTGGGGGTTGTTTGTAGGTTATACTTATGCAATATTTATCGTGGTGTTCTGAGTCATGTGATGCTTAAAAGTTCTGTTATGTGAAGCTGCTTCTCGGAAGTCCACTGACCACTCTTTTTAAGGGTATCTTCTAAATTTAAAGCTAGGAACTCTGGATGTCTATGTTGTCACCCTTGTAACTCCTCCAAGTTGAATAGGATGATGTTCAAACGCCAAGTCATTGGCAGTGGTCAGTAGGTTCCACTTTCGGATAACTGTGGACAAAAGACAGATATCTCCCTAAATTTGTTCTTTACCTCTGTTTTTGATGGGTGGTTGGCAGTTCAAATCTTATTATCCTCTCTAGAATTCAACTGTTACTGGATATATTTGAACCCCTCCCCTCCCCCCGCCCCCCCCAAAAAAAACCGTGCTTGGGCTTAGGGTAGCGTCGTGGCTTGTGGTTTCCCCTATTCCCATGCAAATTCGTGCTGCCAAATATTCTAAGATTTTCTTCTACTGCTGTGGGTGCTCATCATCTTCTCATTTAATTTTTAGGTGGTCCTGGGGAGTTTCCTGCCTGGCCATCATCAGGAGCAGAAGCCCAAGAAGCAGAGGATCGAGCACACAACTCCTGTTATGCCAGCCATTGTCAACCCTGCGCCAGTGCCAGCACCAGTGCCTGCACCAGCACCGGCTCCGGTCCAAGCCCAAGCTCAAGCACAAGCACAGGCCCAAGTCCAAACCCAAACCCAAACCCAAACCCAAGAAGGGGGCTACGGAGGACACAAGGTAAACTTCACATCACCACCCTCATTCCATGTGAACAACTTGCCTTGTATGAACTCCACCCAAGACTCGAGGGACCTTGAACATGACCATAATTTATCATCCCCTGATGGGGAATCTGACGATGACGATGATGATTGTGATGATGATGATGATATTGACAGCCCTTCAAACTTGGAGATTTCTGGCTGACCCGTCCCTTAGGGCTCCCCCCGGCCTCCCCCGATATCTGTAATTTGTATTTTCGATTCACATGTGCCATTAGAGGTAGTTTATTTAGGGTTACACTGGGTTTTTAACACAGGATTTGTGTGTGTTTTTATTAGGAGTAGTTGGGATCTTTAGTTTAGAAAGGTCCGGCTGATGTTGTTTATTATCGGGGTGTTTGTTTCTCTAATTGAATGGATGTTTCAAAAAACTACAGATTTATGTCAATGTTGGACATATTTTCCTCATTCCTCTGTCCAACTTTTGCTCTTTGTAACGAGGAATTATGCTAAACTTCAAAGATAGATTGATCACTCTGTTTTTGTTGTAAATGTAATATCCTATCTTCCATTTTTTGTTTTTCTAGTTTGAATCTTAAACATTCCTTAAGACTCAGCATATAGCTGTCAGTGGATTTGCATATTTGTCAGTGGTGTTATCAATTGAGTTAACTAACAAACGTAAAATTACGTAAAGGGCCATTATGATTATACATATAGCGACTTCATGTCAGTACCAGGGGGAATTTTTTGTTTTTTAAATTTGTGAATTGCTAAGCTTAAATGTGATCCCATGCAACAGTGCTCTGAAAGCTATTGCCAAATCAAGCTACTCTGCTTTAGCTTCTCTTCCTGCCATGCTTGATTAACCTTTTGAATAAATTCTTCAATCCGTTTCCTTAGGTCTTCTTTTTCTTCTTCTTCGTCGTCATCATCGTCTTCTTCTTCTGCTGCTTCTTCTCCTCCTCCTTCTTCTTCTTCTTCTTCTACTTCAGCGGCTTCTTTTGTTCCTGTTGCTTCTTTGCCTTCCATGGAAAACCCTTCAATGGTGGCTTCTTCTTTTGCTTCTGTTTCTCCTACTCCCTCAATGGAAGGCCCTTCAACAATCTCATCCTCTAATACTATTCGGCTCCCATAAATGTGTCCTGCATTCGAGTTTAAGTTAAATGGTAGAGGATCAAGGTTGCTAGCCCTAGAAAACAAACTGCTAATGGCGCGATCAATGAGAAGTAGAACGATGATTATATTGCAGAAGCAGAAGACAAAATGGGAGCTCCAACTAGCTTCAGTTATCAACTCCACCGTGGAAAGCAACATTTTCGCAGAGATTACAACTACTGTTCCCAATATAATTTCACCTTCGTGGTGTTTGGGGAGATTCAGATACAAACGACTGTGTTTTTATAGGCACATGTGCAAGTAAAGATGCCGATTCTAAACTGTGTGAGAGACAGAGAGAGAGAAAAGAGCTGAGTTTGTTGCTGTACAAAAAGAGTGCAACTGACAAGGCGCATTTATAGGTAAGGAAAGACACAGTATGAGAATTGTCAGGGAAGCTGTGTGTTGGGGAAGCTAACAGGACAGGAGAATTAGAGAGAGTGACGTGGAAGTTGATGATTGGGGTCTTAACATTACATGTGAAATCGTCTATTCATTTGTATTAATGATTTGTTTAGTGTCTGATTAGCTAAGTTGCTTAGTATAATACTGCTCATTAAAGATTAATTTATTCCTTGGAAGGGTTTAAGAAGTACCAGTTCACTTGGCAACACCTTAATCACTAGTTTCTTAGCAACTTAATTTATATATACTCTGGCAAGACACCCTTTATGAGACATGGATCCTCTGGTAATCCTACAGTAAACATAATAGAGGGTGTGTTTATTAATAATTATGTAAATATTTTTTCCCCCCTATCTATTCTATTATCAATTTTTGCCTGTCCAGACTACAAATTGTACTTCGATGTCACTTCTTGTATTTAAATACAACATATGTAAAGCTCGGTTGAGCAAGCTAAACTAATGTACTCCTCACTTTTGAAGAACTTACAATCGATAAGTCGGGGTAAAAAGTTTCACCATCTATATCTATAATACCATCTGTAATATCAGT
>NCQV01157984.1:4906-16796 GCA_002740545.1 Lophocereus schottii
TGCCCTAGGGAAGGTGGCTTTTATGACACTGAGGTATGTGACTTTTCTCAGCACGTCAAAAGTTCCAACTGTTGTTACCGCTGTCTCTGATTTCACGCAGGTATTTTATCAAAGGCTCAATCTCTATATGAGGATGCGCTCGTTGCCTTCTCANNNNCACTGTCAATAGAGCCAAATCATGTCCCGAGTTTAGTCTCAACTGCGGAAGTGTTCATGGAACTTGGTGGTGCTAGTCTTCCTATAGCCAGAAGCTTCTTAACGAATGCCCTTCAATTGGAGCCCACAAATTGTGATGCCTGGATGAGCCTCGGTCTGATCTTAAAGAAGGAAGGCTTAGAGTCGCAGGCTGCAGATTGTTTCCAAGCTGCATTCGAACTGCAATCCACCGCTCCAGTCCAGCCATTCGTATAGAGACATTTTTCGCTCCGAAAACTGATACAAGTAAAAGGAGCCTTACAAATTTGGTCATGGCATGAATTCTATTCGCAAAGATGTTTGTTTTTTGGTTAATGTCATTATGTCATATTCTTGTATCATATGCAATTTGTCTCAGCGTATTTAAGTGTTTTGCTTGTTTTGTACAGAGCTCCAAAATCACGGCTGGACTAGCCTGGTTGTTCTCCAGGAGACAGGATCGAGCCGAGCCATATGCTCTCTTTTTAACTGTAAACTGTACTATGATATGTATAAATTCTTTTGCTCTATTCTCAAATGAATTACTTCAGATGGAGTCAGGCTGTTAAATTCATGAAGGGCTCATTACGCCATTTTAACACTTTACACAAACAAATTAATTGCCTTTGTGATTCGTTGAACAAAGAATACAGGCCCCATTCGAAAAAACACAGGATACATTTGATATACACTGTACATAGTTCATCACTGGAGAAATCGCATTCATGGCAAATAACAGCAATTTCCCAGCAAGCAGATAGAGAGTGAAGAACCATAACTGTTTAAGCAGACGGAAGATGAGCAAGCCAAGGAAGCAACTTCTCATGGACGAGCTCAGGTCTGTCATCATGGGGGCAGTGTCCAACGCCATTCAGAACGGACAGAGTGACATTCGGTTGTGTGGCTGCGAGAGCAGTGAAGTATTTCCCAACTGGACCATCAGTTGGGGTGAAGGGGTCCTGATCGCCCCACAAGATCAGAACAGGCATGGAAATGGGAATTCGCGGCATAAGCTGGATTGGACTCGGCCCAGGAGGGCCTGTAACGATTGACACAAACGCATCGAGTGCCCCTTCATCATCTGATGGTTCTTTGATGATCTCTACCAGTGTATCATCCACAGAATTCTTGTTTCCATACACAGATAACAGCACATTTCGTAGATTATCCCTTTGCTTAACGCGCTCAAAAATGGCTGATGCAATCAGCTTTTGATTCAGGATGAAATCGATAAGCCAAAGCACAGGCAAGAGCAGCTTGATCCTCCAATCATCAACAATGGCTTTGTTGTTCATTCCACCAGCACAATTCAACAGTACAAGTCCTCTTACAGAAGAAGACTCTGATTCTGATTGTGAGGCAGCAGCAATAAGACAAGCGAGACTACCTACTGAATTTCCGACCAAAATTGCAGGCTCCTGAACTACTTCATTCAAGAAATCTAGGATTAACTCCGCCCAAGACTCCATTGTGTACCGAAATCCAGGCGGCTTATCCGACGAACCAAACCCTAGAAGATCAATAGCGTAGACGGCCTGATTTTGAGCCAATGTCATGATGTTCTTGCGCCAGTGGGGGATCGAAGCGCCGAATCCATGGACAAGGAGCAAAGGAGGCCGTCCACCTTCGCCAGCAATCGGCGACTGGACGAAGTAATTGATGGAGTAGCGGTCTTTCCATTGCCATCTCCGGCACCTCTCTTTGATTTCTCTCACTTCCAGCACCGCCGGCGCGGTGTCTCCTGCGGTGCTCCGCTCAGTGGCGGTGGCGGACGCTGATAGCGCTGACTGCTGGAGAGAGAGGATGCTCTGCTTCTGCTTCTCCTTCACGGTGCGAGCATCGTAGCCAGCTGCCGGACTCAGAATCCGGCGCCGGAGATGCACCGACGGCCGGCAAGACGCCGACGGTGGTAGGAAAGCCGGTGCTGAGGCTGAGGCGGCTCGAGCCACTGACGCTGCGGGTGCCACGTCCACCACCCACCGTGACAGCATATCGTTGGTCTTTAGGAAATCAATTAATATTCCGGAATATATATGACCCGAGTACACATATATATCCGAATATATCTTTCTTTTCTTTTCGAGAGAACCCAATACGTCTTTCGGTCCCTCGAGTTTGTGATTTATGAGCCAACTTGAATCTCACTTATTTTTCACGGCATTTGCTTTGTCATCTACAGTCACTCACACAGTCTTAGCCGGTTCAACCAGGAATCGGTAAAAGGGTCGGTTCATAGAGGCCCTTTAACTCATTTGATACTCAACCCGATCAAAGCTCAGTTCAACTGGGAAAACTGCTCGGGAGAACCGACCTACTAAACCGAAGAATTCGGGTTTTCTTAGCTTGCCTAAACATGACTGACCACCGATGTTACTGTTGTCTGTGCCAACAATAGAGCAGTTGGAGAGGAAGGCGCTTCAGTGCTACACAGAGTTAGACCCGGCGGCCATGGTTTGTCAATGGACTCAAATGTAGATAAAGGCCACACTTGAACAGCGAGAGACGAGAATGTTGATGGCAAAACATACAGAGGCCAATTCTTTAGAGAGAGAGAGAGAGGAAGAAGCCATAGACCTTGTTTGACAAAATTAGCTATTTAGGTAGTAGATAGCGGTTCAAGTCATGGATAGAAGTTTAGATAGCGAATAGCGTTTCTAATTTAATGGATAGTGCATAGCTATTTAGATTAGCAGTTAAAACTAATGTGTTCGGTAATTTTTAGCTATCATATTAGCTGATTAATATAAATTGACATAAAAGGATATAGATAATTTCTAAAGATAAAATTTTTAAAAGATATTTTCTGGGTAAAAAATATGAAACGTTACTTTTAAATGTAAAATATTAATACTATTAGCTTTTCAAAAATACTACTTAAAATGTTAAACACTACTTAAAATATTAATTTAAATACTAGTTGATCAAACACTAAAAATTAATTAATTAATATATTAAATGGATCAAAATATTAAATATTACTCAAAATACTATTGTTCAATATGACCGTAGAGGGACGGATGAGGTTAAAATAAGTCAAGTTAGGCACTTAGGCCTGTCCTGTCCCAATCAATCCAGCAAGGCTGACGAAAAGAAAAGCATTAAATGGCGTGCACTGAAATTTGAAATTCATCCATTTTGGATTAATGGGTGAAGTGAAGGCTTTATTGGTGATGAACTGATGCTGTTTTCATGTATATATCTTCATAGATAGTATGTAATCGTTGTATTATAATTAATATAATTATCCTCTTTTCCCTCAACCAAAAAAAAAGCCAGCCATTTCAAACTTTTTTTTCATATATATATATATATATATAAGTGATAGATAAATTGGGTAATGTCCGGCCGTTCAAATAATGAATAGATCAACTGATCCAAAACGGTCTTAACCGACTCAACCGATCAGACCATTGACTTATTTATCAACCGGTTAGATTACTAAGCCGGTTCTCTTAACATTACCCTCACATACTTAGAGGTTTCATTAATAACTCTATATTTTAAATAAAAACTCATCTCCTACAATCGATCTTATAACTGTGCAACATTATGTAATGGTTTCACTTACACTAGCCACTGCACTCAGCCGAAATTATTACTATAATTTGTACTTCATAAATAATAATACATGCACGCACATGCATGTACACACATGCCAAGAACATTCGACTAGAAGCAACAACAAACAGTGACCAGCTTATGAAGGTGACAACTGCTAGAAGTTCTCATAGATTATAAAATAGTTGGACAAAATTCAGAAAGGATTATGGTAACAGAATTTGCCCTAAATATGTAAGGTTACAACAGTTTTTTTTTTGGGGGGGGGTTGGTTGGTTTGATTACAAACCTTGGAAAGTTCCCCATCCTACCAACATTGGCATTTTAAGCTCTCTAGAACAGCATTTTCTTGCCATTAACTTTAGCGTAATGTAATCACACAAAATTAAAAGATCATACTTTACCACAAAGTAATTTCTAAAATGAATAATTAACGGTCAACGTTAACAAACTTTAGCCTCAAAGTTAATACAAACGTCCTTTTTGCGATAAGACCTTAGTAAAAGAACTACCTAACCCATGGTCCACTAATAAGGTTGCCTGGCCTGCATATAACTGATAGAAGCCTCTCCAGTATAATCATAGCAGCACACGCGCAAAAATGTGCTCCCACAGGGTCCTCAAATTCTGAGAGAGCGCGCTGCCCTTGTTGCGAGCAATTTAGCACAAAGACAGATGTTTATGGAACATTTGAGCGATGGGACATTCCGGCTTCACACCCGGGGCAAAGATAAACAGTCAAACCTGCTGTAATACAAAATCCCATTTAGTCACTTCTCTCTGAACCTGAAGGCGGCTCCAACAGGAAAAAAAAAATAGCAAGTAACTGCTCCAAGAGATGCTTAAGCTCAGCTTGGTTAGCGCTTTAGCACGAGCTAGAGTTGACCGCAGCCTCAAGCTTGCTTCACCCAAAGCTCCTGAACCAAGTCCAGAAAGGGTCTGGCCTTGACAGGCTCATAACTGTTTGGATTTGTGAAATGCAAATCTATATTTGATTTCTGGAATGGTCTTGTTTTGCGCATTTATAAATGAAAGCCTACAGATGCACTTGAAAAAAAAAAAAAAAAGAACCAAAAGGAAAAGAAAAACCATATTTTGGGGGAACTCAAATACCCAAGCTCAAGCTCACTTCCAGCTGAGGCAGTGGCAACCAAGCCAAGCCAGGATCTCAGTGAGCTCAAAAGTCCAAGCTCAAGCCAATCAATAATGCAACCAAGATGATCCCTAGCCTGTGAAGCCTGGACCAACACAACAACACCACCACCACCACCACCACCTGCCAGTGTGGGTCCTGCTTTCGCGGGGTCCTGGACCAACTTAATACACCACTAGTCCTAACCAGGATAGTATCGACACATCGATTTAAAGATGACATTGGAAATTCTGGAGATAGAAAACACATTCTAGGAAAGAATTGATAGGTTGTTACCCGTCGAAGCTTATAAAATGCTGCATCACTACACTGATATCCCAGAAGCAACACAAAGCTTTGAATCCGCTCCACCACTGACGACACTATCACCTCTCCACCAATCCACACATAGCACCTAGGCAACCAAAAAAAAAACAATTTTTTAAATATTAAGAGGACATTAAAGCTTGAAGATGAAGAGATACACGGCAAAGACCAAAAAATACCTTGTCACTGTGGGACTCAATCACAGATACAGGCCACTGCAGGACAGCATATATCATTCAGATGTCACGATTCTCAGTAGATGATTTCACAGGCAATACAATGCTCAAGACAGGGAAATTGAAAAATACCGCAGTTCTTAGATCCCATAGCATTACTTTCCCATCATATGACGCGGATGCTAAATGGAACCATGACTTATTATGCCATTTGCAAGCAGAAATCCAACTTGTATGATCAGATGAAAACTGATACACAGGAGCCAATGTCCCTGCAACAATAAATACGAAGTCAGAAATCACAGATAGCTCTTCGCCCTTCACAGAAGAGGGAATAGGCACAAATGTACAATGAGACCATCTACGCAGACCTGGTCTACGAGGGTCCCATATCCTTAGAGTGGCATCAGATGCACCGGCTGCTATCAGAGCAGAGTTTTCTCCTCCAACATCAATAGAGTTAAGAACTTTACCACAGAACTGTAATAGGGAATCATGCCAACGATCATTTCCCCAGTAAATAAGTATTAATAGCAAAGGAATGAACAGGCAGAAAAACAGACATTCAGCATCTCTCAAAGACAATCCCACTCTAAACAAGAAGAAAGAAAATCCAGACCAGGACACAGACTGACAGACGCAACCTTTATTTTTGAATAACATATTTAGGACTCCGATTGTAAAACTTCAGAACACATTATTTCCATTTTTTTGTTTTGGGGGGGGGTGCGACCAGGAGAGAGATCAGTGGCAAACCATATTCCATGTTGCTTTCCCTGACTCAACATGCCAAATCCTGATAGAATGGTCCCAGGATGCTGAATAAATAGTATCATCTTCAGGCCAAATTACAGAGGAAACACAGTTGGTATGTCCCACTATTGTAGAAACAGCTGCACCCTAAAATCCAACAACAGCATTATGCGAGCAAAGCATACATTTTTTGTAGCAGGAACAGAGGGGTAACGAACACCACATAGACTAACAAATATATGCACAAAAGCAAAAATGTGCAAAAAGGTATATTTATCAGTTTCTCTCATTGCAAATAACTCTTCTCTCATTGCTGCATTCATAGCATCAGAACAAATTTAAGGCTCAAGTTACCAGGTTATGCATCATCAGGCATTATGTTTTGCGACAACGCAATACACAGAATCCATTGAACTTCAACCAGTTAAAAATCCTCCACAATATATAAACCCACACTATACAAAGAAAGGTTATCCACAGGGTTACTGCACTGATTCCACAACCTGCTTTTATTTCCTCTTTTGGTCCACTCACTAAACAGTAGATACAATGTCCAGCTGCATGTTTGAGGTGACACACCTGAGTGATTGACTGTTAGCCACCCACTTAGGAGGACCACGAATTATCAAGTTTCAGGTTCAACATAAAAAGCGGAATATAAGAGGTCAACCATCCTATGAGAGACATAAAAGACAAAACCAGGCTACTGCCGAAAGATGTCTAAAATGATCCATTTGACGTGCTTTATCTTCAGAGGAATAAAATAACTTAGGCTGCAAAGATTCACAACAATAAAATATAGATTCAAGGTCATGATGCAAAAGTTCAAGAAAGATATGAATTCGCCCATTGCCATGTCACATCTTCTCATATGTAAGAAAACACTCCCATTAGAAAACTGTATCTACCACAAAGCACAGCACATTACCGAAAGATGTCTAAAATGCCGAAATATAAGAGGTCAACCATCCTATGAAAGACATAAAAGATCTAAAATGATCCATTTGACGTGCTTTATCTTCAGAGGAATAAAATAACTTAGCCTGCAAAGATTCACAACAATAAAATATAGATTCAAATTTCAAGGTCATGATGCAAAAGTTCAAGAAAGATATGAATTCGCCAATTCATGTGCCATGTCACATATTCTCATATGTAAGAAGACACTCCCATTAGAAAAAAGTATCTACTACAAAGCACAGCACATTACCTCCGTCAATGACTCATTTGATTCACCCTTCTTTTTTCTCTTTTTAATCAAAATAGTGTCACCATCAGCATCAGACCCACTTGTTTCCCATAGATTAATTGTGTTGTCCCACGAACCTGAACACACCTGCATTTGCAGCACAAAGATGTCAACAATGACAATAAAGATCAACCATGTCAATAACATACACTAGTTTCTGTTTGACAATAGAGGTACCATATTTCCAGAAGGCTGTGATGAGACGCATTGAACAGCTGCACCATGGCCACGTAAAACTTTAAATGCAGAAGTTCTTGCAGGACCATCCAAAGTATCCTCTGCATCAAACTTCAGTCGAAAACAATATCTATTCAACAAACTTTTTCCCCGTGTTGACCAAGACCCTTGGCAAGAATTATTAAAAAAACAAAGTAGAAACATCATGAGTCACCTTCCAAAGCCTCAGTGTCCGATCCTTTGAAGCAGTCGCGACATGAATGTTTTCAGCCCCTTCTGACCCTAAAACAGTGTGTAAAATCCATGATTACACATAATTACATAAGAAGATAAGTACTAGGGAAGAAAAAATTGAAACATCACTAATAGGATTACACAGGAAAACATTTCTCTGTTATCATCATTCGTCTGGATTCAAATTCCAAAAAATAAGACGTCTGTCTAGATCTGCATACTGCATACATCTTATGACACAAAAATGTTGTGTTTTCGGCAGCAAGAACCCACGTAAACAATATAAAAAAAATTTAACACAATTTTTCTAATTACACCAAATATTTTTGTCCAATGATACGCAATAAATCCTCTTTCTTTTTGCGTCGGTTAGACAATGAAAGAAGCTAAAATAATCACACCAGCTACTAACGTTCTGAAAGAATAACATGATCTACTCTAATAATTCCAGGAAAAGTCTCAAAGATCTTACTCTTGGCATTGATGGCACAGATGGAAGTCAGAGGACCAGCATGCCCTTCTAATATATGCGTACACAGGGTAGAATCCTTCCATACCCTAGAAGACAAGGAATTCAACATTTCAGAAATCTAAGACGCAAATAACAAACAAATCGATACCAGATTGTAATAGTACCTTCCAAGGCCGTCGTAACAACCTGTCAAAATCAACCTGGTTTGAGGAGAACAAGAAGGTTAGAAATTGCACAATTGAAACTCCCTTGCACCATTTCCAATATAACAAAACAAGATCGAATCTGGATAATGAGGTATGAACATGAGTTATATGATAAGAAGACAAAAGCATAAAATGTCACAAACTTTAACTATGCCATCAGATATCCAAATCCAATTGTGAATTAGTAATAAGCACGCCATTGACACATCAAAACTGATCAAACACTGAAACTTGATTTGATTTGAAACAATTTCAACAAACATGAAATGTTTAACACAAGGAAACTAGAGAATGTATGACTTCGTGACCCACAATGGAGATGTTATTGTGATCCATGAAGCTTCTGATGCAGTATCAACTGGCAGCATAAGAAATACAATCTAACCCATGTCTTGGGGGTTGCATTTGGCCTAGCAAATCCAAATAGAGAATTTCTAATCATTAGCACTATCAAAGCCAAGTATTCATCAATACTTAAATGTGGAGACAACTATATCTAGTGGGGTTTCATCATTAAATTAATGTCCTATATCTATTATACTTGTCCTGCCACTCTTTTATCACATTTTGATCTCATGCTAACTAGATTATCCCAGATTTGTGTCAACAGTGTTGCAAATTTTATTGCTCAACACCAAAATGTTTTAACTCTAACCCTACAACAAACAGCCTGAAACAACACCAGAGCTTATGCTACTGAGTTTGATATGCTGCTTAAAGATGCAAAGGTGTTTAGCTCTGCTTTTAATGGTTGAGAATGTAAACACCTTAGCCCATAAAATTGCTAAATTGGCTGAGGATGTCATTGATGTAATGGCTTTCTTTGATAGCTTTCTTGAGTTGTTACTGGACATTGCCATGAATGAAATGCCAAGAAAGCTATGTTTACTCAAAAAAAAAAAAAAAAAAATTCTCTTAACTCTGGGATAATAAAAGTATAGATATGGGCTTAAAGCAACCATAGCTTGTCTGATGTTAACCCCAAACAAACAAAAAAGTCATGTGATACACTAGGCATTAACCTTCATTACCTCTAAACCAATACTAGTAGTGTTTAACTTATAAAAGTTGCAGACATGGACTTTCACAGCCAAAAGGCATTAAAGCAACCAAAAATTAGAGATGCAGATACTATAACGAAGTTAACTAGACTTTCAAAAAAAAAAAAAAGATACCAATTACTTGGCTATTGGATAACAAGAGAAGTTTATGGGTGCAACACGGGGAAGAAGTGTTTGCAGTCTCAATATGTTCCAATATGTTTTTCACACATCTTTGGTTGTTTATAGGCACAGCTCAGCATTTTATGCATCATAGATAATTGAAGGAAGAGGTTTCCTAGCAACAGCATAGAGAGAGGCCTTGCACCATAAGACTATTTTTTCATTGACCAAAGGGTAAGAGTTTCAAGAGGAAAGAAGACTCTCCTACAAGCAGGTATAAGCTTGTGTTCATTTGTTGCCCCTTCTGAGGTTCCCTTTTGCCAGCCGCTTCATAAACTCTGCTCCATTAGGTTTGCTCGGAAAAGAGGGGAATCTTTGGCTTTTGTCAACTTTTCTGAGCATTATATATCTAATGCGAGAATACAGATATAATGCTCTACACTAGAATGCAGTGTCAAGGAACTTCAGGTGGACCTTAGGTTCTATCATGCATTCCTTGTAGCAGGCAATGATCAAGAAAGAGCATAAGGTTACACATCTGTGTATTTACCCAGTGGTGGAACCATCAATAGCGCTGACCCAATCATCATGTACAGATGGCTCCTCTTGTTTACGAGGGACAACTGCTTTAATGTATTCTATTTCCAAAACTCTCTCCTGCACATAATCATGAACACTAGTGATTAGGACAGGAAGCAGAGGTGACGGAAGTTAAAGTGAGGAAAATTCCAATACGCCATACCTAACAATTAAGTACCCCTTAGCATATTTTCTTTGTTTCTTTTTTCCCCTTTGTTGGAGGGGGGTTAAAAAGGTACTGAGGCAAAGAGGCCATGAAAAGGTATCAAAACTCCATCCTCAATATCCAAGAATCAAGAATGATGCTCCCAACTATAGGAGCATCTTTTGATTTCTAGCCACACCCCCAGCCAAAAAAAAGAAAAAGGTCACTAATATAACACAAAACTGGATGCATTTTCACATTTGTTCACGCACAATTATAGCCAAATACTTCATTAACAGCCAGAAACGCAAGTCTCATCTAGATAACTATCCTACAGACTCCAACAGACGTACAGTGATAGACTCAAGAGTCAAGTCATCATAAGCATTTGAGAACCTTTGAAGAAATATTCAGCAATAGCAAAATCCTATCGTCAACAGTAAGAAACACCCAATAAAACTAACTGCATAAATTCCCCAGGTATCAGACACAGAAAGTTCCGAATTTTGACAAATACTTTGTTTTTTTGAAAAGAAATTTTGACAAATCTTACCGCAGAAATGTTCTTAGCAAGAAGGAACTTATCAAGTGACATCCGAACAAGCTCGCCATCGATTAGAAAATCGAAGGCTTCAGGTTCCCAAACAGAATCAACTGCAAAAACCCCAATTAACATCAGCAAATTGCGACAAAAAATACAGAATTTGTCAACAATACTTAGGCTTTTAGAAAGGAAACAAAAATTGAACAGAGGTGGATGGAGTACCGGATTTGAGAAGGCTATTGACGACGGAAGAGAGGCCTAAACGGGTGAGATTGGAAGGTAATGCAATTGAAGTCGCGGGAACTTTGTATGGTCCTTCAAGCTGCGTAACAAAGCGAACCTGCAACGTCTTGACGTTCTCATCTGCATCGATATCCATGGCCGCCTATTTCCTCAAGCTCTAAGGTTTTAGAGCGCAAATCTGTACTATTATATAGTAGCCGTTGCCTCATAAACGCCAGGGGTTTACTACGCGCAACGGCAAACCTAATCTAGTGAGAACAAAGGTAAAAGAGGAAAATTTGAAAAAAAAAAAAGAAAAAGAAGCAGAGAACTGTAAATTTGTCCAAATTTGTTGGTATACATTTAATAAATCGATATCGAATGAATCATAATGGTCTTTTTTAGGGAGGTAATGAATCGTAACTTTTGATTTGAGTAATTTTGGGGTTTCTATTTAAATGATTATTTTGGGTATCCTTTATTATACATAAAGTATTTTAAGGGTCATATAATTTGTGAAGTATTTAATGAAAACTATTTAGATCCTGCTCTATTTCGCATTTTTGAAAATTTAGCTAAAAGTTTATATTTGTTTACAGTTTCTTCCATCTCTTTACAGCTCCTTACATCCTTAACATAATTTTTATAACTTCTTACAGCTTTTTACATTTCGTTACATCTTCTTACATCTCTTTACATCTTCCTACATTTTCTTACATTTCCTTACATCCCACATAGATTTTCTATAACATTCAACAAATTCTTACATCTATCTTTAC
>NCQV01158069.1:2590-12595 GCA_002740545.1 Lophocereus schottii
AAAGAAAATAGAACACGTCTTGTATTTTTACTAATTGTGTCAATTAACTTTTAACACAATTGGAACCGCCCGTAGTGATTGACATAATTGTGATACGTTGGTCTTATTGGCTGATCAAGCTATCACGCAAGTTTTTGCATAATGCATTCACTGGTCAAATCATGTTATGGACAAGCGTAGGGGCATACTACTATCTATAATTGTGCATTGGTCAACAATGTAGGACACCGCTTGGTCAATGGTTAAGAATTCATTTCAGGATAGCAATCAGTTTATGTAGAATAATCATATCAAGTCTCTTTTAAATATGGTGTAGCATATCAAATCAATTGAGTTGCTGAAAAGTCTTCTGTGAGCATAAAAAAGAAGGTTTTTTTTTTTAAAAAATAAAAGGTGCCAAAGAACATATAAAAGTCAATATTGGCAAAATTCAAATCCAGATGAGCATTAAGTTTCCAAAACTTTGCCAATATACATCAAACAATGTATGAAACTAAACAACTAAATGAAGAATTGGGTATTATTTAATAGTTATTAATATATGACTTGATAACTCTTTCAATTGAATGTTTTGTGAGACACTTCATCAATGTACTTGGTTGAATTATGTGTGTATGATTTCTTTTTTTATTTTATTGTTTATTTAATAAATGGTGCGGAGGATTATACTATCAAAGCAATGCAAGACTGCCTCCCATTTGATGCCATAAAACAGATATTCAGAGGCATATCATAAACCCATATCCTCCCCTGCCCCGAATGGCGAAAAATTTGCCTATTCCCTACTCAATTATCACATTTGACATGCCAATATCACCTAATTTTAGCTTGTATGACACTTACTTATCTTATTTACTTTTGTAGGTAGTAAGATCAACCGAGCAAATGCTACGAAAAGGAGTAAAGATGAATGAGAAAAGCACAAAAATTGCAAAGCAAGAATGACGATGGGCATCGGGGAATGGTAGCACCCACTGTCGTCACAACCTGCAGCTAGGCAAAGAGCCGTTGCCAGGACGACAGGCTGTCGCCCCCTCTGCACTTGCTCGCTGACCCGATTTTCTATTTAAAGGTGGCTTCGGGCGTTTCTTCTGGGGGTTCTTTTAGAGCCTTTTAGGCTTGTTTTAAACTAGGTGTTAGCAACAAAAACCCTAAGATGGGGATTAGATTGTATTTTGGGGAGATCTGGATTCAAGCTTGGACATTTTGGACCTTCACTCAGCAATCTCGAGCCTAAGTTTTCTTCTCTTTTTATCTTTCTATTTCGTATTTCGTTCTTCCTTCTTTTATTTATGCATGTTAGTTTAGATTATGTTTAGTTTAAATGCTTAATTTCTATTGTGATTTTGTGTTTAGTAGTTGTTTTAATCCAAGTTAGATTAGGTTATTTCTGTAGTTCATGTTTGATTAGTTTAGTCATTAATTTTATTTATTTTGTGTGATGATTAGTAGTTAGTTTTTGTTGGCTTGGATTGTGATTTGCCTCTTGATGGCTAATTAGTCTTGAGTTAGGCCTAACCACACTAAATTTATGCTCTAAACTTAGAGTTTTCCCTCATGCTTGATAAGTGTTCGATGAAATGCTTGAGATAGCTTTTATCTCTATTTGTGGACGATCGACTTATACCAGAGATGAGATTAATTAGCTAGTGTGGGAGAGAGGATAGCCAGAATTTTGCCATGAAAATAATCACGATCCTAACTAAGCCCGAGGGTTTAATTTCATAGTCTAATTAGGTTAACCCCATGAAAATAGATGGTTATGGTAATTAGCCTAGCTCATGACCCTTGAGTGAGGGCTTAGGTGATCTTCGATAGTGTACTCGACCATCTCTGGTTTTTAGTATAGGTTTGGTAGGTTATAACTCACCCCGATTGCTTGGTTTGTTAATTTGCCAAATCGCAAATCCAAGTCTCTTTTTGTATGTTCATTAGCTTAGTTTAGGTTGTCCTTCATTCTTTCCTTTTCACTTAGCCTAACTGGAACCACTTCAGCTAATCTCGGTGCTTGAAATCCAACCCCAAGTGGACGACACCATGAGTGTTCGACAATAAACCTTGCACTCCAGGTTATAAATATTAAGACTTAAATTCTTCCTATTAAGATTTTAGCACTGCTGTTGGAGAGTTAGTGCTTTTTGAAATTAGGGCTTACTTGAGCATTCGAAGTTCAGCCTTTAAAAAATCAAAAATTTTAAAAAATAAAAATTTTAAAAAAACAAAATGGCTATTTTCCATTTACATCATTCGAGCATGAACCTTTTTGGTAATATTTGTCTAGATTGAATTATTGTCGTGCTTAATATGTGAATTTCATGTATGATAAATGGAAAATATGCAATATTCTGCTTGAGAGGATAACACATGAGATCCAAGCCACCCTTGAGTCCATGTGTTATGGTAGTTTTTGCTCTTTAGATGTTGATGATGTGTAGGACTTGTTTGTGTCTTTGGCTTGGTATTAATGGCAAAATGAGAGTCCCAATGAGTCTTTTGTGTGCCATTCTCAATCTCCATGTGTAGATCAATTTAGGGATTCATTTCATTACCATTCCTCTTATTCTCCTATTGTGTATTCTTATTGTTAATCTTGTGACCATGATGAAAATACTGTCCCGATTATGAACTTTTTTATGAATGCTATGCTAGACTTAATGCCATAATAGAGATAATGAATGAGCGCCATACACAGTTTGTTAGTGACATAAGGGAGTGTGGTCCAATGTATGAGACCTACCCTAGTCTACGTTCCCTTAGACTGAAGGCAAGTCTTTATGATGATTGTAACTCTTATGTTCCCTAGAGGTTGATTCTACTATTGACACATTTGATCGACCTAAAGGAAGCATTTGATCCTCCCTTGACTTCTTCACTAGTTGTTGCTCCATCCTCACTTAGCACCCATAGAGACACTAATGAGGTGTCCTATGCTTACTTTCTTCTCCCCTCTTTTTAGCTTAGTACATAGGTTAGAGATGGGTGAGTCTTTTTAAGGGTGATGCTAGCTGTATTGAGGATGATTCACTTAATTGGTTGGGAGGTATTGCATTGTTAGAGCCCTATTTTAAGGAGCTCTATAGTGATTATGTGAGGGTTGGTGTCGCTCCTAACATTGAGCATAATGATCCCATTTGCACCGAGTCACTTGACTTAGCCCACATTTCATCCCTTTACTTCCCACCGCCCCCTGTCAATTTCATGTATTTCAAGAGTTCCTAGGTGATAATGGAGGGTATACTCCCTCCTTCGACCCTTATTATGCATACCTAGAGGAAGTTCCTAGGAAGATCATGTGGAGTACTTTCTTGATCATACTTTTAATTTTTCCATGACATTTGATAAGTGTAAGAGGACACTAACTATGTTCTTTCTTATTCGTAGTCTCTTACTTAAATCACTTTGAGATGCATGAAAAGCACATGACAAGCTCTTATGATCTTTCAACACATCCAAGTTGAAGACTCGTGTCTTGAGAGAGGAGGAGGAGTGACTGATGCTCCTCAAGCCTCCATAACACCATCTTCGAGAGGTGTAGTTTGGGTACAATCAGTACCCGACCTGATATAATCGTTCTAACTTTTCTCCCCATCTTTCTCTATACTTTTCTTTTTCTTTTTAGTTGTGGATATTAGATTGTGTTTTTAGTTGTGATCATTTTGAGGTGAAATTTGGGATATTGTGGAGCCGATTGATGGCTGTGATCACTTTGTGTGCCTTTTGATGCTGGATTTGTATATATTCATTTTTGGGGGTGTTAGTTGTATATATATACATGGTCTTATTATCGATTGGGTGAAGTTATGTTTTTGGATGAGTGTGTTCTCTTGAATTTTTAGTGTTTTTCTGTGTTTTGTTTTGTCTTGTGTTTTGTATGTTTTTGTGATTGTTGTCACTCCTTGGCTCCCAATGAGAACATTGTGAGATTCAGGTGTGGGGACGGGGAAATCATATACCCTTTTGTATATATTTTTGTGAAATTTTTTATTTTTTGTAAAGTTTTTCTTCTTGGCTTTGTGGGATTTTTGTGCCTTTGTGATTGGTTTTGACCTGTAGCAGCTTGGTTGCTAGCTTGTATGTAGGTCAGATATGCATGATAAAATACTTGTCTATAATGTGATCTCCTATCTCTTATAATAACCCCATTTCAAATGTGCGGTATTGTGCCTACCTTGTACACTTAACCAGACTTTGGTGTTAGTTGTTAAAATTTGGACTTGGGGACATTATACTTGGTAAATTGACTTCCATTTTTGTCATCATTATGATAGAAAAAGGAAAAATAAAAAAACAAGAAGTGTAGAAGTGAGCTTAACTCCAGTTAGAGTTGGACAAAGCTGATATGACACGATTACTAACCCGAAACCGACAAGAAATTAATTGGGTTTAGGTATAAATTTTTGTAATGCCCCCAAGTTAAACATGTTTTACTGTTTATATTCTCCTTAATAAATCACTCCAATGATAGGGCATTACTGCCGTCCAAGAGGGCAAGGCTTGAAACATGAGTGTTATAAATAACACAGTTAATCATAACCTCCACTACACACTTTCAGATGTGATCATCCATTCACAATCAAGTGTTAACTAATGTAAGGTTTATAAACCATAGTAAGATAATTCACCATGTAATCTACATCTTCATCCACAGAAGAATTCAAAATATAACTTTAAAGTATGTATACACGGCATTACTTCTGATTCATTCGGATTTCCCTGCTTCACTTATTCTCTTCAGCTGATTTGCTGGCATGAGGGCAATACTCTGAGCATTTGCCTAAAACAAAACATGAAAAGATTTCGAAACTATGAGTCAAAGCTCAGTGTATGCGTTCCTGAATTGTTAAATAATCATTGAACACTGGTTGCGCCCGCTTTGCAATTCATTTAGTCAAAACAGTGAATAAGATGGTGTAAAGCTGCATTGCTAGTTATTATCTGATAGTGAAGCCCTTGATACTGTTACGATCTATGGATAGGTGTACACCTGCCAAGCCGACCGAGGGACCTGGCCTAAAGTCACACGGGTAATTGAAGAGCTAATGCCCTTTAGATGATAGCTGACGGGGTCACTAATTAACTGATAAATCAATGTGTAAACTGATTCATTGATGTACTTACCGAAACATGATAACGTTGATAAATACACTCTGATTTCCAAAGATAAATACACTCTGATTTCTAAAAGACACAGGCAATGGATGTACCTGGAGTTTTTAAAATGATATTTCACTTGATAATACTTATGCACAATGAAAACGATAGACTAGGCTCCATTTCTGTTTAAGAAATGTCATCATAGATAAATATAGTTAGTAAACCATGTTTACTGACATAATTTATAACTTTAATGGAAATTGATTAATGAAAAAGACTTTTACAATCCCAATAATTCAATGTAAGCCAAGTTAAACCAAAGTGATTTCAAAAATAAATTAGTTAGGGTTATTGAACTTGAAACATAACAATCTAATACAAAATGGACCAATTGGAATGGTTGAGCTGCTAATAAAAAGATTTCAATTGATACAAATGAAACATGAGTTTCTGATATCTCTGAAATGGATAATAGAAAGTGTAATGCTTTTGAAATGGATAATAGAATGTGCAATGATTCTGAAATAGATAATGGAAGGTTTAATGCTATGAACGGTGTTGTGAGGTTTATAAAGGCTCAAATAACCTCAGTTTGATCGGTTAAGTACTGATTTCTTTCTTCACACAATACTATTTGATGGTCTACTTTAGAAAATCCATATCTTTCACTCCCGACCTCCAATTGAGATATAAAATCCCAATACAAAATGATCATAATGTCCACTAAAACTTTCATCTAGGATACAAAGCATGATTCACATACTAAAGTCGCTAAAATTAGAGCAGAACACAAGCGTGTACAATTTTAGTCCAATCTGCGCAGTCGTAGAAAAACGACCATAACGTTTTCCACAGAACTCGGATTAAGGCGATTCAAATGGCATTTGAAAGATAACTCATTGACATATACACACCCCAAAATTCACAATTTTGAAATGGCCCAATCGATAGCATTTTTTCATAAAGTCCCCTGTTCAAATAGGCACCCAGTTTTGGTGTATTTTGCGCAGTCTTCAGTAAATTGGTCATAAATTTGGGCACACAACTTGGAATTAAGTAATTCTAAATCCTATTGAAATCTAACATCCTGATCTAGCTACTCACCAAAAATCACGATTTTTCCATGCCTCATTTGTTACTAGTTTAATCTGAAACAAACCCCTGTTTTGGGTCTGTTTCCAGCCCAAAATCACTTAGTTTCAATCTTTTCTTCACAAATCCACCCATTACAATCACTCTTTAATTCATCTAAATTATCATAAACATCTTGATATTCGTTACCAATGCCAAAGAGCATAAAATCTCTTTTAAAACAATCAAACTTCATCATTACAACCTACATTTGCATGAACATGAACAACTTCAAGCATCACTTGCTTTCAAGCATAATCAACAACCAAAATATCAAAACAAGTCTTGATTCCATATAAACAACATGATCGATAATCAAAAATAAGAATCAAACTCCAAAACACAATCAAATCAACAAGATGAAGTGAGGATATTACTCACTTGTGCTTGAATATATGAGGATGGAGGTGTTGGTTGATATTTGTGTGCGTTGTGGGTGGTGGGTGGTGGATGTGGTGGTGACAGCAGGGGCTGCCCATGGGGGTAGAGAAATGGAGAGGAAAGTGAGAGGAAAGAGAGAGGAAGAGAGAGGAAGACTAGTCTTGCTTTTACTCTTCCTTTGCAAGCTTAGTTTACTTGGTTGAGATTGTAGCTCCCAAAAAAAAAATATCTTGCTCATTGTACTTAGGGTCTAATGATGGTAATTAGTGAAGCAAATGGATTAGAAACTTGTTGGGGTGAAATTGGCCTTAAAAGAACTCTGAGTTTGAAAAAAAAATGAAACTGGTTGCGATTAATTAAATATTGTTTTTGCGAAACTCGAAATTAAATGTGATATTATGAAAAATAATTTAATCTTTTAAATCATAATTATCGAGGCCTAATATCAACTTCTCCGAAAAATTATTTTCGGTAACTGAAACTCGAATTGCAAAGTGGAGCCCCAAATGAATTCTCCCAACTGGAATGATTAAATGAGATTAATAAATGTGGAAAATTAATAACATGACTTAATTAAATAAATAAATATGATTTAGGGTCGGGCTATTACAGCCTTCCCCCCTTAAAGAGTTTCGTCCTCGAAACTTATGAACTTGACTATCATGCAAGGTGATTTCAAATAAATAAGAGTATTTGGCTTTCACTTCTTGCCCAATTTCCTAAGTAGCTTCTGGGGAGGTATGATTTGCCCAAGGTAATTTGATTTAAGGTATCTGCTTGATGCTTAACAGCTTAATCCTGTGATCCAATATCTGAATTTGATACTCTTGAAACACAAGACCCTCAATGATTGCAATGAATTTGATTATGACAACATGGTTAGGATCTGAAATGTACTACCTAAGTTGTAAGGTAAGGAACACAGAATATGTTATGCATATGTTTGAGTTATATAGGCAGATCTGGTAGATAAGTTATGGAATTCGACCTTTCAATGAAGTGATATGATCCAAATGATCTTGGCCTCAATTTAGGTCGCAGTGCAACCTCCTTACACCCTTAATTAGCGCGACTTTCTGAAAAACTTTATCATATATCGAAAATTTCAAGAATCTCCTTCTTTTATAAAAATAACTTTTCTGTCGGTTCCAATGGTATGCTTTCAACAATCTTCTGAGATATGTTGCCTTATTGAATGCTGAAGAAGATTTTCATGACCCATAAAATGATTTGTTGTCAATGTCTGCCGTTTTTTTTTTTTTCCCTGATGCTTAATGAAGGATTCTCTGCTAGTGCTATCACAACGTTGACTGCTGGGAGTTCTATACTTTCTTCAAATGCAAATGTTGGTCGTGAAGCACTACATGCGCCAACTTAGAAGAGCTGATCTATTGATATTTTAGATGCTTGCCCATTTGTTTTAGGATGATAAGAACTGCTAAAGTTCAATCTAGCTCCAAAGGCTCCTTGAAGTGCATGCCAAAACAGGCTTGGAATTTCTGATCTCTATCAGACATTATATCTGATTATATCTGAGGGAATCCCATGACAAAGTCCATTAAAATCGGATCCCAGTTCCAAGTGGAAAGTTCTAAAGGTCTCAATTCATCTACGGGGCGCTGGTGTTCTGCCTTGACCTTTTGGCAAATCAAACCTTTATGCACATATTCTGTAATTTCTCTTCTCATATTGTTTCACAACAATATTGTCTCAGATCTGTGTACATATTCGTTCCCCACGGATGCACCGAATAGCGAGTGTGATGGGCCTCCTCTAAGATCTGCTTTCTTAAGATTTTGCTTTATTCTTTAGAGCACAGGATCACTATCCTGATTTAGTCTAGGTTCATCCATTACGTAGGGTTGTAAGGTAAGTGCCAGCAATTGAACATTTGCCTTCCAGTGTGACACTAATTGAATGTGCAAGCCCTCAGGCTCTCTCAAGAAATTCAGTTGAGTAATCACTACAATGTTCACAGTATGTTGTGCCTTCCTATTCAGGGCATCAGCCACAACATTTCCCTTTCTTGGTTGACATTGGATCTGCCACAACTAATGTTTCATGTTGACTGAGCTTCTTTTGAGAGAAGATGTACTTCAAGCTTTGATGATTAGTATTGATTTTGCATGGTACTCTATATAAATAATGTCTTCAAATTTTCACTGCAAAAACTGTAGCCGCTAACTCCATATCATGGTTAGGTAATCCTTCTCATAAGGCTTGAGTTGTTGGGAGGCATAAACCACCAGTTAAACGTCTTGCTAACTTGATAGCTTTCTTCAACAAATTGGTGAGGGAGGATAATGTTTGTCAAATCCTTCCTAAACTCGATAATTCCTTGCTGCACGCACCCAAAAAGTTTCTAGTCTCAGTGCATTGGTGGGTCTTGGCACTTCTTAATTGCTTTCACGTTTTGCAAATCAGCCTTAATTTCTTCCTTTAATACCATATGTTCCAAAAACACCATTACTTCAAACCAATACTCATACTTCTTGTATTTGCTATGTAAATGATGCTCCCTCGAGGTCTATAACACTGTCCTCAATGAATAGTATGCTCATCTTTGTCCTTGGAGTATTTCAGGACATTTTATATATACACCACCACAACTTGTCTAGATATGGTTTGAAACTCTATTCCTAAGATCCGTAAAGGCCGCGGGGCCATTGATTAGGCCAAAAGGCATCACAGTGAATTCATCATGACCCATACATGCTCCGTAGTGTCGTTTTAGTAATGTATTTAGATATAATGTTGAGTTGATGGTACCCTGACCTCAAATCAATATTATATACGACTCATGTTCTTCACAATTGATCAAATAAGTCACCTGCTTGGGGTGATGGGTATTCTTTTTTGATGGTGATCGTGTTTAGCTCTATGAAAACAATACATAACCACAATGTTCCATTCTTCTTCTTTACAAATAGAACTAGGCATCCCATGATGACACACTTGGATGGTTTGATAAATCTCTTCTATGATAACTCCTCTGACTGAAGCTTCAGTTGTGTAAGCTCAATTGGGGCCATACTATATGGGGTTTTGGAGATAGATTGAGCATTAGGGATTAATTCAATCTCATAATCAATTGCTCTTTGCGGAGCACTCCTGGTAATTCTTCAGGAAAGCATCTCTAAATTCACAAGCTATAGGGATATCTTCTGCTTTTTCCTCCTTTAATTGAATTTTACTAGCATAACACTAGTACATAATATATTCTTGACATAAGTGCTCATTGGTTTTCATAACAGAATTTAAAGGACGAGATTTTTCCTTTCTTTGCCCATGAAACATATTTCTCTCCCTTGTTTATCTCTTGAAATAACCTTAGGGTAATCATAATTTATTTTGACTCTATAAGTAGACAACCAGCTCATTTTCGAAATGATATCAAAG
>NCQV01158137.1:2305-12474 GCA_002740545.1 Lophocereus schottii
TACTAAATAAGAATTATGTGCTTACATAGAAGGGGTTGTTTTGTATGCTTTGAGAAAAGATCTTTGTGCCCAGAAATCATGTGGAAAAAAGCCACAAAAAAAAAATATTTCCAACTGAGAATAGCGAATAATAGCATAATGGGTCATAATGAAGCCATAGAAGGATTATTATTTGTGGAGGATTTCAATGCTATATGTCAGTTCTACAGGCTACTGATCAACTATACCATTATAAGATTATTGAAAATAATTTTCAAATATTCTCTATGTACACAAACCACAAGCCAAGTAGTATTCCCTATAAATCGTCACTATTTTCCCATAGACAAGTTAAACAAGGCATGCACTCATCAAAAGACTGAGTTTATATGTAGTGAATTGCCACACCCTAAATTTTTAGTTCCTAATTTTGACTTATTTGCTAATGTATCTCTATGTTCATCCTTTAGGTTATTTGTTTTTTATATGTATTTGTGCTTGTATTAGTATTAGTAGTAGTATTATTATAATAATAATTATTATTATTACTACTACTATTGGGTAATAATTAGAAGTATGCCTCATTGAGGTTACTAGAACCTAGCCAAAAAAAAGAAAAAGAAATAAGGTGGAAAGGAAAAAAACAGAGAGAGATAGTGGATTGACCCAAAAAAAAGAAAAAAGAAATAAAAGGGTGGATTTCATTATGTGAAAACAAAAGGGAGGACTCTGTTTTTTCCACATCCTTATTCACACCCCCCCATTTAGAGAGAGGGAAGAGGAATGAACAAGAAGAAGGTGGAGAACAAGAAGGAAGAAGACAAGAAATTAAGTTTGGTTTAAAGATTAAAGATGAGCAACCTTTACTTTCTCTAATCCTAAAATTGATTAAGGAAAATTTATTTTGATAGTTTATGCTTGAATTTGAGAAATTAATTAACAATTATGAACTGGATGTTTCCAAGGTTTAGTAGGCTAGAAGCTTAAGTTCAATAGTTGGAAACTCATCACTAGAAATTTCATGACTATTTGTGATTGTTGGATTATATGGATATTGCGAATTTGATCTTCAATGTACTAGGTTGTGAATACTTTGGTTGAATTTGTGGTCTAAGAGAAATCAAGTGGGGATAAAAGGGATTTTATTATTGGATTTTTTATCATTTTGCCCATTTGAATTTCTAGGAATTACTGGCTTGGCCAAGATTTTGAAAACCTTACTACAACATCTCAATAATATTTGGGTAGTTTTATATAAATTTTCCTAAATTTGAGATGTGTATTTTCATAATTATGATTTTTGATCAAAACTGCCTATTTCATGCATAATTTCAGCATTTTAATTTCTTTGAATTATATGCTTCGATAAAACTTCTAAAAAATTTTACTATAGCTTCTCCATGATATTTGGAAATTTTCTATAAATTTTGATGAAGGTTAGATGTGTATCTCCGGAGTTATAAATTTTTGAGATCATTTTTAGTGTGTATGTGGACTATTTGTGTACATTAGCTGAGAATTGGATATATGTGGTATGCTTTTTATCATTGGAAATAATAATGTAGTGGAATAAATTGATAGAAATTGCAGAAACCATTTGGAGTTGGATTATTCTCGATTTGTTTATGTTTTGGAAGAAATTGTACATATACGTTCCTTTGAAAAAGTCATCGTTGAGGTATGTGTGGTAAACTTGGAGAAATTGTTTTGAGCAACTTTATGCATTGTTTTGACTGTGTTTTTCTTGAAATTCCAAAATTGAGTATCATTGGAAAATATTATTATGACAATATGAACAAAATGAACTTATTAAGTCATGCTTTTATAGGGAAAGAAGTTTATGTCTTGCCCAGGGTTAATACATTGCATTCTAGGGCTATACTCATAGTAGTGACTGTCGTCATGTTTAGGATGCCTAATAGAAGAGTTTCTAACTAATCCCCAAGGATACGAATGTCAACTTTACATATTATATTAGCCATGTGTGTCCTTAGTGAGAAAGGTTTCTACCGAAACTTGCTAGGATATGAATCTTGTTATATAGTTTATTTTTGTGGGCAGTTCACATTCTCTAGAGTGAGGATGAATAGTTGGTACCATATGAATGAGTTGCAGCTAGTTTCCAATAATTGGTACTACATAAATGAGTTGCAGTTGGGCCACCATAATGTGTTTATCACCTTTATGTTATGATACTTCTTTGTATAGGTCATGAGCTGATTTCCTCTAAACTAAAGATTTTTTATTAATCCAAGAATATATTATACGTTGTGAAATTCAATTTTGGCTTGGATTTGGATTTAGGGTTTTAAATTTGGATTTGAAGGATGACTTAGGATATTTATGACCTTGGGATTGATTTTAAGTATATGAGTAGTTGATAATATGTTTAAAGAAATACATTATGCGTTTATAGCAAGTATATGGACTTTTGAAAAAGAACTATACTTGTATGTCTGTATTAAATATGGTTATGGGTGAGCCAATATTTTGACTTAGCAAACTTTGCTTTCTTTTGGACTCTAGTGTGGATTAGGAGCCTAAAAGACATGGTTGCTATGGGATAATCATGGTTAATAAGTGAAAACAAGGGTCCTTGAACCAAACCTACACTACAATAAATTTAGTTTTTTGTAGCAGTTTATTTGTGGTAATCTTATAAATGGCCACAAATGATGAAATAAAAAAAAAATTAGACTTTGGGAGGGAAGGACAAAAATTCCCCTTGTTATTTTAGTTCTCACTTTCTTAATTATTAAAGTATATTTTGCCTTCTCCTACTCGACATCAGGAACCACTCGACTGTAGGAACCTCCATGCTCTTTCATTTTCTCACTCTCTTAATTAAACAAGGTGATTCCCATCAAGCTTAGGGAAAAAAGCGAATTTGCCTCAGTAGCCAGATTCTTCTACTCAAATCCATCAACTTTTATAAGGTAATAAATCTTCCTCTCAACTTTTTCTTGGTAAAAATCCTAGTTTTAATTTGAGCCAATTCTATTGTTGATGCATTGGATGTTGCATTAGGTCAGGCTTGTAACAATCAATTTGCCATCAATTACTGGTTTCCGCACCTGGATCGGTTATTATTTTACACTATTGATTTTGAATTGAAGGTAAACATTCATCCTTTTCCTCTCTTGCACTTATGTGGCGATGATGTAAAGTGGGTAATGCTTTTTTAATTTTTTAATTTTTAAATATTGAATTGCTAATTGAATATAATCTATTGGTTTGAATTATTCTGTGTAATTTAAGAATCTTGTCGATTGGAATTGTATGCTTCATTAATAGGATGAAATTTATGTCTGATTTGTTGAGAGTATTGATTCTTTTGGATTCAATTTTTAGAGCAAAGTGCTTCACTTGATATTGCCATTAGTGACTGATTTATAATTATAAGCAAAGATCCTTTGTTATCTTCAATTTACAGTGAGTAAGACTATCTTCTGGCTTGGAACATGCCGATAATAACGTTAGGTGGCCAATGGTTTGTTTCCTTTTTAAATTTAATTAACGTATGAAATTGGCAGGATGTATTCAATTTTTTTTGGTAATATACTTCCCCCTCCCAAAATAATTGTCCCTTGAACAAATAAGAATAGGTTTTTCCACTATGAAAAAGTAAGCTCTTACTTAGCTTCTAATATGAATGATTTTTTTAGTAGAAAAGGAGTTGTAGAAAAGAAAATCTTAAAGAGGCTTATAAGATCTATACAAGAACCAATTCAGTAAATTAGAAACATAAGGTATATTAAAAACAGAAAAATCAAAGAGGAAAATATAAACTTTATCAGAATAGGAACACAAAAAGGCTTATTAGTTGTATTTTAAGAATTTATTTTTTAGCTAAAAAAAGAAATCTCCAAGTCCTTTTTCAAAGACATATTGATGACTTAATCAGATACCGTAAGACTCCAGCTAATTATACATATCATCTTTGCTATGCAAAGCTACTGCATGAAGTATTTGTCATCCCTAAACTTTCTGGAATCAAATGACAGCCTACACAGAACATACTTATGGACTGTATGGTATTACTTGAATAAAAAAGCTCTTATGGCATGGGAAACCAATAGCAGAATTTGGTTTTTTAGACCCTGCAATAGGCATTTTTGGGAAACTAAGGAGGGTTAACAGAAAACTTAACCTGCAAGGGCAAAGCCCATTAAAAATTATAGAGCTTCCTCAAATGTTACAAACCTAAATTGATTGGGTGTCTCTTTAACTTGCCTAAGTATAGTTCTGGCTTGTGATTGGCTCCATAGCAAAGGCTCCCAACTTGTCGTGGGTTACAAAATCATTTTGATAAGTACTATGTGCTACCTGTGTGAGAAAGAATCCGAAAACCATTAATATCTAATTTGCCAATGCTTTAATTTTTGTGATAGATTTTGCCCGGTTTTCTATCCTCCCTCCCCCTAACTCCCCTGTGAAAGGCAAGGCAGGCAATTTTCAGCTTTCTGTATCTGTTTGTGAGTACAGATTGTTTCAAACTTTATTATAGTATGTTGCATTGATGAAAATTAATCAAAACTACCTCCAAAAAAATGCAGACCAGCACTTGTGCCAAATCAAAAGAGCTCTTGTTTATTGGGAGTGTATGTTAAACATTTTAAATCAAGTGTTTGGGTTTTGTTAAGATAATGTATTGATGATTGATAAAATCTTTAGCTGCACAGAAAGCTTTTAAAATTCGAATCCATTTCCATTCATGCGCTGACAAAGCCACGTGCCCAACCAGAGTGTCAGGAGTTCAAATATATTGGCCCCGACCTTTACTTTTGAAACATTCTATCAAAATAGACCTTTTTTTAATGGTTAGATATCTATAATTTGTGATTGCCTATCTGTTGATGAAATGCAGGACAATGGTCTTAAATTAAATCATGATCCTTCCTTGTACTAATTTGCCAGAGAGTAAGCAATACTCATAATCATCTACTTGTTGTTGGTTCTTTTCCCATTAAAGTTTGCTCCTAAAATGGTTATGTTAACAATTATAGAAAACTAAAGCTTAATAATTTCAAAAAGCTCTTGTAAATAGACCTCCAAGCAAATAAGCGTGTAAATGTAACATAGGAAGCATCATAAATCAAAGAGTTGGCAAACTGTAAAGATCTTGTACACATATTATGTATCAGTGATTTGTGCTAATTTTCCAGAGAGCAAGTGTCATAATATGTGATTTGTTGTGAATCATCCATACTTAGACTTCGGCTAGAATTTCTTTGAATGGTTATGTATTTGTCAAAAGCTTCTTGTATATTGTTTATGAGTATCATATTTGAGATGTATAAGACATGTTAGTTTGCTAAAATGCCCCTTCATTTATATATATTTTCCTCATTGCTTTGTCCATGTATTTGTGTTTAAGATATTATTACTAAAGAATAAATAAAATAAACCAGAAATGCTTGTGTCCAAGGTAACTTGTAATAACAAATTGTTCATTAAGCTGATACTGCAAAAGTTAATTTTAGTAACTTATCATCTAAAGATAGTCCTTCTAGTTAAGGATCTACATCATCCCATATACATCCATTTTCATTTTGGTTGGGGGGGCTTGTCAGAATAGAGAGTACATGTTATCATTCAGGATTTTCTTCTATGCAAAAATAATATCTCAAAGCCACAGTCCAATTCATCCTGTAGCTCTAGCACCTAATGATTATCGAAAAAGTCCATTTATTAAATTAGCCCTTCCACATATTTAGAAGATGACACATGGAAAATCAATCCAAATATATAAATCAAGAATAAGATTAACAAACTGTATTCCTCATGAACCAAGTGACTCGGAGCCAAAAACAATTTAAAGATAAGTTCTTTTGTCACTGACATATATGTATGTAATTGCATATGTATATAGTTTGTATCTTCTTTTCCTATATATGTGCATCACATATACTTCTATATGTGTGTACAGGATAACCATGGATATCATGCTTCAAAATTTGCAGAATATGGCAAACTCGAAAAAGATCATACCAACATCGCATCGTGTTGTCATTAAGAGCTATGCTATGGAATATGAAAAACAACAACACAGAAACATTGAGGAGAACAATAGGGTACTTCAACAACTTGGAATCCCTTGAATAACAACTACCTTAGGAGGTATCAATGACTCGACATGAAGACAAAGAAGGCAAGGTACCGAGGAGGTGGTGACTACATGCCATTAGAAGATCAAGGTGATGAAGCAGCAGCAGCTGCTACAAAAGCGTCTATGAGTAGAATTACTGCAGAACTCGAACTATAAGGGGAAGAGCTACTAGTAGGTAAGCTAATGATGTGATGCTATCCCCTGGTTTGTTGTTAAATTGAGCAATTAATTTGACATTTTCAAGCCCATAAATAGGTTCTTTTATTGCTTATTTTTTGGAAACTAAATTCTGATTTTTTTCCTCTTAAACATAGTTAATATGTTTAATGGGAGCTCCAATAAGTCTGGAGAGATAATACAGCAAATTCACCTATTAAAGAAGGTAAATCTTCTTTACTAGGATATTTGTTATTATTGATTTTTTTTATATTTACATAATTCAGTTAGGTCTATTTTTTGATTTTGATCTTTTTATATTTATATAATTTGTCTCAGTTATGTATTGCTAATACCCTTCTTTTAGGACCAGTTTGTCTACATAGCAACTGAAATTCATATAACTGTTATGCATATACTGGAGAATAAACTATATATTTGTTATATATTTGTTACATTGTGGTTTTATACTAATTATAATCTGTAATCTTATATTTGTTTTTAAATGCAGATGAGACGTCCCAAAGAACTTCAAGCCAAATCATTGAGGAAGACAACCAAATTAATTCACTTAATTCAGGAGGTTCATTATTCCCGTGTTATGTTTTTAAAATCATATTCAATATCTTTGTTCTTATGGAGTTATTTAATTTTTACTATAGGTTCCTCACCTAAATGTGGGAAAACAAAATGTCAAATTTGGAAAAGGAAAAGGGATGTCAATCTGAAAAAAGTTCAGGTTGAACTCCTAGTAGAACTGGGGCATGTTGTTGGTACCAATAATACTCAATTTGTTACAGAAGCTAGTTAGTTGATGAAGAGATGCATGCCATTAAATGTAGAAAAATGGGATCATATACATGTTGACAATAAGCGAAAGTTTTTAATGAAACTGAAGGTTACCTTTGCTAACTTTAGCTTATATACATTGTCTTCTTTTACCCAAAAAAACAAAAAAATCTTCACCAATATTTGGTATTACACATAGGACATGTTTAAGTTGCCATAAGGTTCTTATGTGGACAAGGCAGTAGAGAAGTGGTGTAAGGTTTGGTATAGAAAATGGAGATATGACTTGAAATAGAAAGCACATGCAAACCACAAAATGGTGGCCGATCGTTGTAATAATCCCTCAAATGAAGTTGATCATGATGAGTGGAAATGGTTGGTAGATTATTAGAATCGCCAAAAATTTAGGGTAAATTGCTCATGATAAAATTCAACATGTTAAGCTTTTTTTTATAACTTATCATGAACTCTATCTTGTAGCATCGAAGTGAGATTAGCACCCAAAATCAGAAAAACCATAAAATGCTAACAAAAGTTGGCATAAAATCCATTGCTAGCACCTTTTATGGCATGGTAGGTGAAGTTTATATGCACTATTTGATTCAAGTATTTCTGAAGGATGTATATAGTTAAATTATGTGAATATATGATATTGTCTAATGATTTCAGTTGCAAAAGGAAGAAATTATATCAGACGAAGACCAACAAGAATCTAATTCACTTAATCAAGTGTTTGCTGAAACTTATTATCTACAACTCTAGGAGATTGAAAGAAAAGAAAAAGATGGAAGTTGGTCTAATGAGGTTGCTTGAACAATGTATAAAGACCTTCAAGAATTACCCCAAAAGCAACTAGAGAAGTACGGAATAGACGAACTCACCCCACAAGAGGCCTTTGCTCGTATTCTTAAACATCGAAAAGGTTCACGGCATCAAAGAGGTGTGACGTAGGCTTATTTCATTTACAACCTCCTAGGTTGAAGTTGTCGATGAGGCTGACATTGAAGCCAAATCGATGATGAAGTGAATAGGCATGTTTCTGAAGAATTAAGACAGATCCACGAAACCTATGATTCTCGTCTTCGTGCCTTAGAGGAAAGATTGCACCCTATTATCAGTGCACATGTTAGTGTCTAATCTCTTTGTGTATCAGTATCTAGTACTTTTACAATTACGGTTCAAGTATAGTTAATGTTTTCCTTTTTATGTCATATGGCTAGGTGCAATCAAGTAGATCGTCCCGGCATCTTCGATCTTCCTCAGAAGATTATACCCCGTAAGTTAAAACAGTTTAACTGTATTTGTTTCTAACGAAAGGACTGTAGTCTCATTCATACTTTAGGCCCTGTTTTCCTCTATATTCAAGTCATTTGAATCGGCTATTACAGCCTTTGATATTTGCTTTTAGTTTGTTTAATGTTGTTGACATGCTTGCATTCCATTTCAGTTGTTTCTATGTTATTACAATAGCCTGTTTACGCCTTTCAAGAGTTTTTAAAAAGTTGAGTGGTTACAAAGTTGTATTTTAAGCATTATAGTTACAAATATGTGCAATTTTAAATTCTCCCCAACAAGTAATATGATGATCAGCTCTTAAGAAACATGTTCCTATACTCTCAAGAAACTTGTTCCTATAACCACACTTATTTTTAGTTAAAGTTCTCTTTTAGCTGGCTTTCACTTTAAATTAATTAAAATAATGATCAATGTGTACTTCAAGGCCTTAATCTTTGCTATTGTAATTGTAGGTCCACTGAAGATGGATGGGAAGTTGAGACTTGGGGAGATATTAACAAAGTTGAAGAAGCTTTGCCTTCTTTTTCATTTTTTCTTGCCATATACATTTTTTATTTTGTTACCATTGGGACAATCATTCTTCTATATTGTTCGAAGGATTAGTGAGTTATTAAGGCAATCAACAGTTGTGAATATTACATTATTTTCAATACATTAATGGAAGTACTTTTTGTATATGATTACAATTTATCTTTTTAGTTTTGTGTTCTATGTTATTATAAGATTACAAAATGACATTTATGGTTGAATAAAAAAAATAGTAGAAGACATAATAAAATTCGTGGCAATATAATTTGCCATAATAGGGGAATTCAAGCAACAAGTGGTAAGATATATTTTGTCGCAATTTGAAATTGGCATAAATAAACACATATTGTGGCAAATAGTGCTTTGTGACAATGGTTGCATTGCCACAAAAGGCATTATATTGTGGCAAATTAACACTTGTAGCAAATTATAACTTGCTACAAGCTATAAGCATTTGTGGCAAATTAGTATTCGTGGCACTTCATAATTTGCCACAAAAAATATATTATTTGTGGCAAATTTTATATTTGCCACAAGAACCTTTTGTAACGGGCTTGTTGTGGCAAAATTTTAACTTGCCACAAAAAGGATTTTATCACCAATTTGCACTATGTCGTAGCAAAGGTATATGCCACAAATGCTAGCTTTTCTTGGAGTGCTAGCATAGGACAGGTACGACTAAGCTAATCCAATTGTCTACCTCATGACATATATGTGTGTGTTTATAAAGTTCATCAGTCTGATAGATATGAAAGATATAAGAGTATTTCTTAAGCATGAGCATGTTCTTATGCCACCTTCTATATGTTATATGCTATATGCCATGTTATATTTATATGTTATAAGATATGTGTATCATGTGATGATGTGTTAACCGATTCATATGCAAAGTGTAACGATCGGAAGGTAAGGTTTTGGAAGTAAAAGAGGACTACAGGAGCATTAAGAAGGCTAACAAGCTATTAAAGGCATTTTGAGAATCAAGTTGTTAATATAGGCTTTATTATATGTGGATGATATAGAGCATGTTTAATCAATACAAATAAGGATGTATTTTGTATGGAGACATGTAAGATTGTTATGGATATTATTTAAATAGGAATGAAAATACATGTTTAATAACTGCCCCATTCGCTTTAACCAAATTATAGCCAAGACTTTTGCTGTATTTGTCTTTTAATAGGTTTTTAAGAATAAGGAGCTTAAAGAGCCTTGTGGGTGTTCCCTATTGGACATCGATGACGGTAACACGTCTGCCTCCTTTGGATGGGGCGTTACACAAACGCAGTAATAAGGCAATTCTTGCACAATG
>NCQV01158137.1:12481-24792 GCA_002740545.1 Lophocereus schottii
GGATTAACATTCTCAGCATTCTGTTATGCACTAAGGAGCAGACTATTGAATAACAAAAAGATCTATGCAAGGAATTCTACTTCAATAATCCTCTAAATTTTGGCACAAAGATAAACATTTGCTAAAATTGCTTTCTTAAATCCCAACACTATTCTGACCAAATTTTTACGCCTAAGAAATTCCAATTCATTTTTGTTCTAATCTACAGCATATGTAGTGCAGCTGTAAATAAACTAGTGGGCATCGCTATCATATTTCACATTTAAAATACAAGGTAAAAGGCAATTTATTGAAATAGTTAAAAATAGAATCTAAAGTCAACGATCAAAAATCAATGGTCCAACTCAGTCAAACCCAATTCCAACATTTATTCATGCTAAGAAATGTTTAACTCAATGATGCCTACCCTTGATCATAAAATACTTAAATTCATTTCAGACATTTACTGAGTGAGAGGGAAACGTTCAAACAATTCAAAATAAGATTTGTTCCTAGTCATTTTAAGAACTTTAAACAACAAATTTCTTGTTATTCACAATCCAAAATAGAGTTAATTTTATTAGCAAGCAACAAAACCAGAGGGTCTTATGGCCTTCTGCCAAACAACCTCATGGATTAGTAGAACTTATCGTGGCATACGTCCATCTAGAATGACACGTACACCAACAACCACATATTATACCCTAGGACACTAACTTGTCTTTATATCAAGGTTAACCTACCCTATTCTCAGGTGGCACATCCTATAAATGCGCCTTAATCTTTCACTTTAGAATCTGATATTTTTTGAATAGGTTCGTTTGACTCCCTATAAGCCTAACCCATCTCAATTAAAAGTTTCATTAACTTAGCATAACCCTTTTTAAACATGAAACTGATAAAATATCAATATTCAATCACAACACCCTATTAGATGCTCAGAAATTCACAAAATCACATATCCTAATTCAAGTTTTAAGCATAAGGTCTCTTTCGCAAACAAGGTTACATACTCAATCTATAAACATCCAAAAGTCATTTTACAAGAGCAATCCAAGAGAGTTATGGTATAGATGTTACCTTAATGAAACGTAACAACTAGTTGAGCTCAATCCTAGATTGGGCCTAAATAATAAAATAAAATGTCACAATATAAACTAAATTAAGGGAGATCTCACACCCCAAAATCAAGATTTTTAAACCTAAAGTCAAGTAAGCTACGAAGGTCACATGACTATAGCTAACAGCCTTGGATACAGATTTTTAAGCATTTAAGAAACTTTTAAAAACTCATTTACTTATAAAAGATAATAATGAAATTCAAACTAATTAGGGTTTGAGCAGTTTTAGGTCATTTTTCTGGCCTAACTTAAGGAGGCCACAATTTCACTTAGAAATATCATATTAAGATGTATGAGCACAATATGGAAATTTATATTTGGCACAAGTTTTATTTCATGATCAATAGCAAATAACAATAGAAACTGGCTCAAAATTTGATGTTTTTCCATTTAGTTGATTTCAGCTCAGGACAACGCACTCACTAGAGGAAATTAACTTATCCCTCGCTTTCAAGTCCAAAAATGACAGTTCAAAATTCCTATCAAAATAACCTCACGTTTCTATATCATTGGATTGTATGATTTTTGGCCAAGAAAATAATTTCAATTTTCTCCTCAAAGTCGGACTAGTGCAAGTATAGCTTCTGGTCTTATCTAAACCCACAACTCATGCATAAAATCATACCATTTGTCCATTACAATCCATGAAATCAATCCTAAATCATCCCTTGTTATCTGCTAACACTTATAAATTTCCAAACCCTAACCTACTCCAATATAAGGTTTGAAGAATGAAAAATGTGGGAATTTACCTCTAGGGTTAGAATGGATGATCAAGGGCAGGCATATCACTTCCAAAACAACCTAAGATCTGAAATTCTAAATTAGAAGAAGATGTTAAAACATTAATCAAAAGACCTAAAACTTTTAATCAAATCATTTCATTAAAATTCATAGGTTTAAATAAAACCCTAATAATGCTTCCATTCATCAATGGAAAAGTAAAGAACAGAAAAAAAAAATGGTGGCTGGGCGGTGATTCGTGATGGGAGGCTGAAGAGGTAGCCGTCAATAGACGTGGAGGTAGGTAGGGAGGAGAAGGAGAGTAACAGTGAGAGAGATAGTCTGCGGCGAGAGCGAGAGAGAGAGAGAGAGAGAGAGAGAGAGAGAGAGAGAGAGAGAGAGAGAGAGTAATGTGAAATTGGAGGGAGTGTTCACGTAAAAAAAAAAGAAGAATAAAAATTTTTTCTAGCCAAATAAAGAAAGAAGGAGAAGGATTTTGGGGTGAAGTTAAGGCAACTTAAAATATGGGGTAATTTTTAATATCCCTTCCTAAAACACTATTTTAATCAATTTTTAATTTTGATATTTAAAAGAGAAATTTAAAATATTAAAATTAAAATTTTATTAAATAAAAAAATTCATTAGTTGCATTATTAAAACTTTGGGTTAGATCAAGAATGAGTGATTTTTGGGCTTAAGCTGAAGTTCTAATTTTTATGAAGGCTCAATTCTAAATTTATTACCTATGAGCTCAAACTACTAAAGATAAATCTAAAATTAAAATCATGCTCATTTATTTATTTAGAAATTATACATATGAATTTTTGGGGTTTCATATTCTACTCTCTTTACGAGAAGTTTCATCATTGAAACTTCAAACGTCTCAATTGTAAGTATCTAAAATTCCGAAGCTTTACATCTCACTCCTCTTAAGAGAAGTTTCGTCCCTAATCCAACAAATAAATGACGGTACTTAGATTGCATTCCTCTTCTGATTCCTATGTTGCCTTTGTTGTGGTGTGGTTAGCCTAAAAGACCTTTAGAAAGTGCACTTTCATGGGAATCGACTCCTCCTTGCGATCTAGGATCTTAATCAGTTGTTCCTTATAGGTCCAGTATTCTCGGAGTAGTAAATGGCCCGACTTGATCACATCAGATGGGTAAAGGATGTATTTGCATAGTTGGTATATGTGAAATCCATGTGGACTCTCGAGGGCTCCTCTGGCAATTGTGACCAACATGCTACTTCCCCCCACCCACTCCATAATGGGGTAAGGACCAATATGCCATGGGGTGAGCTTGCTTGGTTACCTGAATCATATGACACCCTTGGTGGGATGAGACTCTTAGGAAGGCTCGACCTCCAACCTCAAATTTAACAGGTCTCCATCACTTGTCTACCTAGTAATTCTGATGGCTTTGCGCTACGTTTATCTTCTCTTAGATCAGTCATACCTGTTATATGGTCACCTGATTTAGTTCAAGTTTAATGGTGAGAGCACTAATGTTATCCTACCAATATAAGGGAGTTCCACGCCTCCTGCCATACAACTCTTCGAATGGAGACTTTCTCATGCTAGAATGACAGGTGTTATCCTAGGAGATACTCAATCAGTACTAACAGCTCATCCCATGCCTTCTTCAATCCAAACCAAAAGCCTGAAACATACCCTCTAATATCCAGGTTGTTCATCTCGTCTACTCTTTAGTCGTTTGGGTTGAATGCAGCAATAAAGTTTAGCACATTTTAGGAAGCCTCTTATAATATTCTCATGTCATCGAATTGGGGGGTCTACATCACACAATCAGCCAATCATCTCTCAGTAGACATGAGCAAATAAACCTAAGGTTTAGGTGTATCAATCGACACTTGATTTTAGCTCGTGGATGAATTCGCAATTTGTAACCTTCTTAGTTGGTGAGACCTTCAAAGGTTGGGCTGAGTAAAAAAATTGAGCACCCGGTTCTGGAGCCGGACCCAGTTCGAACCCGATGGGCTGGACCTGGCCCTGGTTGAGCTGGATTTGGGACAGGTTCCAAATTTGCAGGACCCAGTGATAGCTTGTTTTAGGTTTGGTTAATGAAAGTTTAAAACCAAAATCAAATCCATTACCCGGTTACCAAGTCCAAACTTTAAAAAAAATCGAAAATATATACCAAATGCCAGAAACCATCAAACCCTAGCCTAATTTCAATTCATTCGCCCTCTTAAAGCTCTTACTCCTCTTAGCCTCTCAGCCTCTTACAGAGACTCATGACCCTTAGCCCTCCACTCCCTCTACAGCGCTAACTCAGGCGATGACTGCACTTGTCTCCCTTCTTAGGCCACAGATCCGTGTGTGTTTCTCTTTATCTCTGTCAATCTGTGTGTGTTTCGAGTGTTCTGATAGACTATGAGCAGCTGCTCTTTCTTCTTTAGTGTTTCTTATCTTTAGCTTTCCTTATCTTTGGTGCGGCGGCGGATTTAGGAAAGCCAATTTTTCTCCACTTAACTAAAATCAAACTTAAATAAAACTTGTTTAACTACACTCCAAGCTTGGCTTTGTTAGACAAGTTTCATACAGAATAAGAATCATTAGCTTGGGTTAACAGTTACAGGTCCAGTATGTAACAAGCGTTTCAATCGGACTATTTTGAGTTTTGTTTGTTGTATTTGACTTTGGTCAATCTTGTTAACCTGGTTGTATTTCGAGCATGAGTGGCTTGATTATAGAGCTTGCTAATCTTAGATGAATTCTGACAAGCCTCTTTCATTGAGCTTGTGCTTAATCCCTCTGTTATTACTTCTAATTATTTCGTCACTATTTTATAGGCCTGTGATGTCTCCATTTATGGTAGCTCAATTCTACATGTCATTCACCAAAAAAAGGACACCAGATACCCAGCCATGGAATTGGTCCCCACCAATTCTGGGATTGGGTCGAAATACCCTAGAGCCAGTCCAACTGGAACCAGGACCAGTTCTCAGATTTCTGGACCCGGTCTAACAGGACCTAGACTGGGTAACAAGTCTTGCTCAGCCTTATTCGGAGGTACGTTACCTAAGTATTTACCATAAACTAACTGCATAGTCCTCCCATTAGGTGAATTACCTCATTCTTCACACTTAGTTCACCAAATGTATTCACTAAAAACCTCTTACTCACAAAGCAACATATCTCAAGCAACCTTAGTTCATTATGAAATCCTTAAACATCTGTGAACTCATAGACATATTGCTAGAATCGTATGCAATATAACAAGCTTTATCCCCTATACCAAAATCCTTAAACATCAGCAAACTCATAGATATATCCTTAAACTTCAAGCTAGCTAACTTAAAATTATTTAGGATACGAGAACATAAAATATAAATAATTTCTTCTAACAAATGAACATGCCTGATATGGAGTATTAGGAGACACTCAAGCTAGTTATATCCTAGTTATGCAGAAGTTAAATTATAGTTCAAAGTTATCTTGTGTGCTTCCAGCATAATAGGACTTGTAAATGTGAATGAGGTTTAATTCTGGTAGTGTAGTTGCTAGATAGCTTTGTCCGACTTAAGGTGGCAATAATGCCTCTAATAATTGAGGCTACTCGTGCAACCATGGTGCTAAATAACCAAGTTAAGCTAATTAAATAATTAGGGATTGAGGACGTCACAGTTTTGGTATCAGATTCAGGTTGAAGGCTACTATGAGCTATAAGGGTGCCCATAAAGGTTGTTAGACTAGTGAAAGGACAAATTGACTATGAGTTCATATGTATGCATCCATAATGAGGATGTTTTAGTAAACATTTTTACCTGGCCTTTAGCCTTTGGTACTAAGGCCAACGAAATAGTTAGATAATACCTTGGGAATTCCATCGTTGACAAAGTAGAGTGAGGAAGCATTCGCTTGACCCTTGGGTGACTTCAATTTAGAGGTGTAAGGGCAGTATACCAAATCAAAGCAACAATTTTGTGGAGTTTTAGGTTGCCTGTTTAAGATATGAGGATGACTTCAATTAAGTAATCAGAGATTGAGGACGTTACAGTTGTGGTATCAGAGTCAGTTTAAGGCCACTATGAGCTATAAGGTGCCTATAGAGGTTGTCAGACTCGCGAAACGTAATATTGACTATGAGAGGATGAACCCGAACTCTATCTATGTAATCTTATTGCATTAATTGAACTCACTTCATATTGAATATTGTACACTTAGCTTGTTCAAATCCAAAATTCATCCATCAGCCTTATCATGTTGATTGTGACTAGACAACCACTTTGTTAACACTCCATTACTACTATCTTGTATGCAATCCAACAGCGAAACGTAAATGTAGCTGAATTAACTTTCTGCTTTAAAACTCTCTTTGGTCATTATCTTTGGCCCTATGTTGGACATCGTGATCACCCTATTCCTCTTGATATTAGCACTATATTTATGATTTTGACATTTAATCGCACTTTGGTGTGACAATTATAGAAACAATCCACCCTATTATTCCTTGCGGGGCTCAAATAACCCCAAATTCATTTCCACTCATGCGAGGTCTGAACAACTTGATGCAGGATGAGAATTTTTACTAAACTATTTAAGCAACTGAATAATCTTGTCTTCATATTTTGAATACTCTAACCTTTTCTTATTTTATAAACAAGACAACTTGACCTGTAAATCAACCTTCTAACTACCCATCCTAATTGAGATGTTGTAGAATAATCACCTTTGCATTTATATGGCTTAAAAGGTGTCGACTATCTGTTGGTTCAGTCAGGATTCATTTATGTAAACCATGATGCTTGTGGCCTTCTATTTTGAATTGTCGATACACTCATAGCTATCTTTATTCTAGCTATCCCATGATAATGCCTCCCTTATCAATCATTTCTAACTTTGCTGTTTATTTCTTCGCAGGCAATGACTCACTTTGCCCCCATTTTCATCATTCTTATCATATGATACGTTCATCTTTAACATCACATTTAGGTCTAGCAAAATTTTGACTAGTCCAGTGAAAGAAGGTTATGCAAATAAGCAAATGCAGCTGCAAGAAAGAATACAAAATGTTAATTCAATGTTGGTCTGAAAGAGACCATAGATTCAAGTCTCATGATGGCATCAAATCTTAGGAGGACATAGCTAATAATTTGTTCCTCAGTGGGCATCTAATACAATTAATAACACAAATGGGGACCCTTTAGTAATAGCATAATCCCAAACAATACCTAGTTATATTTAAGTAAGTTGGACGAAGCATTGAGCATAAGGTCGAAGTTAATAAAGATTCAAGAACGTGATAAGACTTCCAAAGTCGATAAAAGAGTTATGTTGATAAAAGAAGGAGACCATTAGAGTTTTAAGTGGGAGATAAAGTATTCTTAATAGTATTGCCAATCAACAGGGATGAGGTTCAATGTCAAAGGGAAATTGAGCGCTAAGTAGATTGCGCCTTATAAAGTCATTGAAAAGTTCAGCCCAGTGGCTTATAGATTGGATTTATCAGTGGAACGCGACATGTGCTTGATGTTTTTCACACTTCATAGCTTAGAAAGTATGTTACAGACCCAAACCATGCCATTGTGAATGTCCCTATAGAGATTATTGAGAACTTGGTTGAGCAGCATCCCGTGTAAATACTGATTATAGAGTTAAATAGCTTCATAATAAGAGTTTCTCTCCAGTCAGGGTTCTATGGGCTAACTATACCTCTTTTGAAGCCACATGGGAGACAGAAGAGGATACGAGAAATAAGTACCCATATTTGTTTAGGTAAATCTAAGATTTCTCTCAAATTTTGCAAGTTTTGAGGAAGAAACTTATTTTAAGAGGAAAGGTTGTAATATCGTAAATCTAAATGATATTAATTACTTTGGTTAACCTTCATTTGAATTAATTAAATTGAGCGCATTTCCATTCACCGCTCGATAGATGTATGCAATTCCTGGTTGAAAAACAATGCGACCTCGAAATAAAAAATTGAATTATGCTCCGTATTTGATAATTCGGAACTTAAAAAAATAAAATAAAATAAAATGCAAACATGCACAAATAAATAGGTATAGAAAAATTAGCCCATTTATAAAAGTGGATAACAATGGAATACATACATAAATACCCAATTTCTCACTGATATTATACGAATAAAACCATAAAGATAATAAACGCAATAAAAATAAATACTAGGAACAAATGAATCACTATGGGTAAAGTTTATAATTTTACAAATCAACCATAAAAATATTAATAGGAGGCCAAATATTAGCTCAAATATTTGTTAGTCAAGTGACGAAGGAAATTGTTTTACTACCAAAAAAAAAGCAAAAAAGAAGAAGAGAAAAAATAGAAAAAAAATAATAAACAAAAATATCTGGTTAAATGAATTTGCTAAGCTACACCCCCCCAATTCCCACGCATCAGTAATCCACCACCGTGCCAAACATGATCCCCCTCACTTATTCTAGCACCCCAGCCCTTCCAAAGCCCTACTGCAGAGCTGTGCCCCCGTTGCCCCGTCCACCAGTCATCGCCCCTGGCCGATCGTCAACTGGCAGCAGCACCACCATCCCCCTCTTTTTACTCCTCCTTGCCTAGTTCCATGGGTGTTGAGAAGATGAAACCCTAAATCCTTAACACTTACTTCCACCATTTTTGTAATTGTTGATTTTTTTAGTAAATGTCTTGTTTAGATTAGGTTAACGTACTTGCAACTATTTAAAGTTTTAATAATGAGATTGACCTTAGAGATTCTAGGGAGTTCATGGGCTAGATATGGTGAATTGGATTTTGGTGGTTGAGTATGAGTTCATGATTAGTTTCATTGATTTTATGAAATTTTGATGAATTCTAGTAGTAATTCAATGAAAAATTAATAGGGCATATGTGTGCGGAATATTGCCATGCAAATGGGTATGAAAAATGGGTTGATTTTGGGGGTTCGAAATTGAATTAGATGAATTTTCAAGGGATTTTGTGTTTTTGAATGAAATTTAGGGGTTGAATAGGTGGGTGTGGATGTTTACCGTAAGATAGGTGAAGTAAAGTGAGGTTGAAGATGGAGGATGGAGGGAAACGCAATTATGAGATAATGTTTCTTGAAATAAATGGCTTAAAGTAATCTTGAAATTAATTTAAGGGATTAAAATTTGTTTCTATGCAGGAATTAGGTGGAAATATTATTTTGTTCACAAACAAATTAAGTTTAATGTAAATATTGGGGGTTAATTTAGGGGTTATTGAATGAATTATAGTGCATGAATTTCGGTAATATTACCAATTAAAAGTAATTGTGGAGCATGATTCTTCTGGCTTAGTTAAAATGGCGAGATTATTGGTTTTGAATTAGTGTTAAAAATTATTTACCTGTCTTTGTACCCAATGGTTCTTGGTTGAATGATGGAGAGGGATATCTGTCCTTGTGACCCAAACAAATAAATAAAAATCAAAATTTATTTGAGGCCTAAAGGAAAGAAAATCTTTTTGGTTTGCATACAAGAGCATGATCTGACCTCAAAAACCAATTGAGAGCTACAAGTCAAACTTAGGAACCCAAACCCCTTCATGAATAAATCACTATAACCAATGATAACATTTCTTTTCATAATAGTAATAGAAATGAAATGTATAATGGTATTAAGTATGACATCTAATCTCAATAATAGTAATGATTATAATAACTTTGATGATAAGAACATTATTTATAATAATATGGATAACAATATTAAGACATATCATAACATAAAAATATCAATATCATTAATGATAATAATAACAAGAATAATGTGAAGAAGGCACACATAAATGGAAAACCAAGGTCGATCTGTATGCTTAAATAAAATATTTGAAACTTTTCTAACGTTGTAATTAATAAAATTATTCAAAAGTTTGTTAGCCCTAAGACATATATGTATTCAGAGCATAAACGAGGCCATTTTTTTTATCATCAGGCCATAAGTAGGAATTTATGAAAGGGAAGGAGATATAAAAAACAATTTCTGAGATGTTCACTATCTGTACCTTTCGAGAATTCACACATTCCCATACATATCAAAATCTCAAATTGTACAATGATTTAATAGATGATTTTCAAGTATTATTTTGCTACTTAATCAAGTGGATAAACCAGTATTCAATTAATAAGGCTTAAGCCCTTCAGTTCATGCGCACAACCTCAGGTTAAGCTTCCTGATTGGCCTAGCAGGTGTAGACCTATTCAATGATCGCAGTACACATACAAGTTGATCAATTTGGATTCACTTTTAGATAATAATCGATAATAGTTTAACTTGTAATCATTCCCTCTCTTGTTTTCAAACTAAATTGAATTGAAATGATGGAGCCCAACTAAGTTGTTCTAAAAGTTGATTTCAGAGTATGGGGATGAACTTACTAGGCCTTGCCTCGTTTTTAAAAATATTTTGTGTTTCCGTTTTAGATGAGAAATAAGTGGAAAAACCTGGTTACAAGCTGAAGGAAGTATGAAATGGAAGAAAGGCTCACAACCTTTGCAGTTGGACGCCATCATATGATCATGCTAGATTTTAGCTTAGCATGAAGACTTGACAAAACTTAAGGGTTATGTTGTGCTATATTTTGAGTATGCATGCCCAGTATGGAGTATTTGGAGACACTCAAGCTAGCTGTATCCTAGTTATGCTAAAGTTAAGTGGTAGTTCAAAGTTATCTTGCATGCTTCCTGCATAATAGGATGTGCAAATGTGAACGTGTTTCAATTCAAGTAGTGTGGTTGCTAGATAGCCTTGTCAGACTTAGGACGGCAGCAATGCCTCTAATTGTTGAGATTTCCGCTGCAACCATGGTACTAAATAACTAGATTACGCTAATTAAGTAATTAGGGATTGGGGGCATCACGCCACAAATAAGGCTAAGCAAATAGAAATTGATATATAGATATAATGGTAAATGCTCAATAGACAAACTTCCCTTGAGTTTAATGGTGATGTGATCTTAGAGTAAAGATAATAGTTATGGGTTGTATAGAAGTGGAAATTTTGCAGAATAAACTTGAAGAACACTTTGTTGAGTGATATAAGGCGCATTCTTTGCATATTCATTAAGAATGATTAGGAGAAACTATATTAAACCTAGCATTTAGAGAATTAACATATCAATACACAATGAAATGAGACTACCAAAATGATAACAATGATATAGATCCCCTATCAACATGCCTTCATCTAGTCAACACTGTAGATATTGCACAACTATTCTCATCCTTAATAGGATCCCTAGAACGTATATGTTGTGTCAAGGAATGGCCAATTTTAGTCAGGAACCTAGCTAGAGATGAGTTGATGCATACTAAACCCAGTGAACTCGGAATTTGATCTACTACACCAAATAAGTTTCTTAAATAGTTCTTATTCAGCTCATCCCTCTCTTTTCTCTTTTCTGTCCCTCTCTAGTATGAGTGTAAGACAAAAGCTTCAAAAAAAAAGTTGCTAACCATGCAGATACAGAAAGCATGTAAAAGTTGGTTTTGGTATTCCAAATGCCCATCACAAGGCTCAATCCAATCAATTACATACATCATTTTGGCAGGATGTAAACAACCCAAAAATCTCCATGTACATCTCCTTATCCCAAAAATCAATTAAAAAATTAGTTCAACATTAGCAATGCCAACCATGTCAATGTTCCATGCATGAAATTGAATTACAGATGACAATCAATGTAAATAAGCAAACATAGAGGCCAAGGAAAAAAATATAGAACTTATGTTATTAAAATAACCAACCAATTCAAGTGCCCATATCAATAACCAAATCTAACCTAAGAGTTTAGTCAAATACAAGTGAATCTTAAGACTTACACAACCAGAATTCTTATGAAATGGCAAAACAAGCCTGAAAATTATCAACATGCAAAAATATATATATTTGAAAAAGAAATCATTCCAATCAATTGAAATTTATTGTCAAACTAAAAATCAAAATGCCTTAATTTGGCCAAATCAATAGCAAATTTGACATGCAACAACAAAATTAGCAAGCCATAATAAAATTAGTAAATAAAAACCTACATCACAATACTTGGTAACGATTTCTGAATGGAACCACAAATTTGACATTCAATCCTATAAACCAGAGTACCTACACATAGATTGATCCCAATCCTAACTTAAAATGCAATATTCCCAGAGGATTAAAGTCAAAAAAAAAAGATGGAGATAGACAAATTCCTAAATTCCACCTTTTTCTACCCACTTTTGATTATAACTTTTTTCCTTTCGCAATGCGATTCTTCTCTTTCATAGTTGACAACCGCAATTGTTCTATCTTATATTTACTAATAAACAAATTACCATAATATTTCTTTTGAAAGAAATTTCCCAGTTCTATTTACTCCTATTGGTCTTTTCGGTTTGGAACACTGCAATATCTACCAACTCAATATCCAGTAGTAGTATTAATACGTTCACCAAATAGGCCAAAATATGAAGTAAGTTACTACGACGAAAGTATATTTAGATAATTTTGAACTTAAACAGAAAAGAATTTAA
>NCQV01158149.1:0-11715 GCA_002740545.1 Lophocereus schottii
CGCTACAGGCGCGACACGTATGCTCTGAAGCATTTATTAAGATTTTATCTGAAAAGCATTTCTATAAGTAAGATAGTTTAAATATTTTATAAATAACTAAAATATATTAGTCTATGCATAATGAATTTAACTTTAAAAATTCAATTATGAAACGTTCAGTAGTTAAAATTTTCAACTATGCCTCTTCTTTAACGGATCTACAAAACTACAATTGGAATTGTGTGAAAAAAAAACTATTCATTATTGTCAAGATGATTAATTGAATTTATTGCACATTAAAAAAATAACGGTTACCCATGTATAACATTTCTATTAGGTAGTGTAAAAGAATAATCTTAGATTATCTTAAATGTGTCTCCCATTTACCAAGTCGCTTTGCTCTCTGGGGTCTTGGCCAATCAAAGTGTCCAATATCAACTATCAATCAACCTTTGCAATGAAGCTAGAAGGTGTGGAACTTATTGATCCCAACATAGTTGGATTATGAAAGACTCTAGCATAAATATAACTATCCATCAACCTCCAGGCTTTCTCAAAGAAAGCATAATTAAATCCACAAGAAGGAGCTTTTACATCAGAAATACTCAACAAAAGCAGGCATACCGATCTTGAATTTATGTATCAACTTAAACTAATGGAGCATAAGAGTCAAGCTGAATTTGCCAAGCTAAGTGGATTACTTTTTAGCATCGACATAGGTTGGTTGAACTTGTTCGACATGTGAGCCTCTTAATATAAAAATATTGAGTTTGACTCTTATAAATGGAGAAAATTTATATTACAAATTTCTTTCATGCCAAAAGTACGTAGCTCAATCATGGTCAGCTGAGTGTGTTAATTTTGGTAAATTGTAAGAATAGTCTAATCAGTTGAGAGAATTTTTTACTGGCATATCATATGCAAAATGACTAAAAAATCAGTTTATTATAAACAAGATTTGAAATTCAAATATCATATATGAGATAAGCTTATAACAGTGAGAATGTAACTTCTTATGGATGGACATTTAGTCCAGCTCTAATTCATGAAGAATCAATAGGAAAAAAAATCATAATTTATACACTATTTAACATTTATACTGTGAGTAACTACAACTCTAAAACATAGGTATAAGGTGAGATGCTATGTATTCGCCAAAACTATGATCACTGGTAGGTCATATCGAAAAAGAAATGAGGCTAATTTATAATAGTAGACTAATTTATAAGAGAATTAATTGATTTTTTATCATTAATTCTCCGCTAATGTTTCCTACGAATAGTAAGTCTTATGTGAGACCGTGTCATATAAGATATATTATGAGACAACGGATGCTTTTATGATAATTTTTAATAATAATTAGGATAACTAATAATTCATTTAGTAGTAATAGAAATAAAAAGTCATCACTAAATAAATTATTAGTCATCTCTAAATTAAACAATCAATTCAAAGCCTATTATTAATCAATACAAAACTTCAAAGTAGTAGCTCTATAAAAGTACGTATTATAATAACCCTGACGCCAGAGTTTGTGTCCTAAGAAACCGGGCTCCACGCTCAAACGCCAACGGTATATCACCATCTGCTAATTGAGGCCTCACACTTCAACTGTGTCACGCATTCTAAATCTCTCTCTCTCACTCCCCACTCTGCTTCTCTTCCTCGTTTTCGTCGTTGTCACCTGGACTCTCGTGTACTCTTACTCTCTCAATCTTCTCGCATTCGTTGCTATACTGGAGATTCAATTTCTTCATGTTTATCCTCTCGATTTTCATGTTTCAAATTCATATTCTATGATTATGATATGGTAGATAAGTTACAAATATGTCTGTTTCTCACTCCAATTGACTGATTTTTGCTGCGAATTTCAGATGGCTTCGACACTAATGCCCGCTACTTCTCCTTCTCTCCAACTCCATTCCAAGGTGCTTCCCTTCATTTTGTTGTTGATTCTGCAATTCAGTATTGGACTTGGCTTTTCTGTCTATTGAATCGCAAAGTGAATTGGGGATTCTTTGGCTTGTTTAATTTGTTGTTGTTGAATCCAAAGCAGGGGAAGACGAAGTTTGGCAGCTGTGATTCTTATGCTTTTCTTGGGGGCCAAAACAAAAATGCTTCTCTCAAATTGCTGGTACCTACATGGAAAATGATATGATCATGCAAGTGTGATTCGTTGTTTTTTTTTTCTTTTTTGTTGGGGAGTGTGAAAATTTAAAGTAGAATAAGAATTTTTATGATTGATGATCTAGTGAGTCACTTTCTCCGTTGGAAATTGAGGTGGGTTTTGTGCGCCATATGAAGATAACCACATATTCACTCTGTTTCATGACCTTGCTTTAGTTTAGATAAACCTGGTGAAGGGTAGCTGCAGGATTTAACATTGCCTCAATACTTTGAATGTATTGACCCAGTGATGAACCATTTCTAGACAATGATCTACAATAGACTGCTGTTGTGTTGCAGTGCATGTCTTCTTTCTTTATTTTAGCCAACAATGGCTGACTTATATACCCTTGTTATCAATTTAAGGAACTAGTTATATGCTCTCTGTTCATTGTTTTTGTAGGTGGTAAATGATAGTCACTATGTTCCCTAGATCCATCAAGTGTGCCATTTTCTACTGAATTCTTATTTGTCCTGCGACATCTGTGTGCACAACGATGTCTTAGTTTGCTAAGATGTTTATAAATTGCATATATAAACGTATTCTGTCCTCAACTACAGCCTGTTAGCCGGGTCAGGATGGTTGCTGCTGTGAATGCTTCACGTTTTGAAGGTATATCAGTGGCTCCTCCAGATCCTATTCCTGGCGTTTCAGAAGCTTACAAAGCTGACACCAATGAAAAGAAGCTCAATCTTGGTGTTGGAGCCTACCGTACAGAGGAACTCCAGCCATATGTACTCAATGTTGTAAAGAAGGTGAAGTTTTGGTCTTTCTACATGGGACTGCTTGTAAGCATTTTGTTACATTTATTTTTTCTGTGAGGATACTGTTTGATACCTAATTTATTTCCTTTCCCCCCTGTCCCAAGGTCAATTGTCTTGGGCTTTGGTTGCTGTGAATAATGATTTCTTGTGCTAAAGTTTTGCTAAATTTTCCCTGTTTCACTTGGCATTTTTATACTGGTTTTCTACCATCTGTTCCAAATAAAGACCTTTTTCTATCTTCTTCAGCAGTATTTTTCTCTCTTCCCGAATGTGTATGTAGTATAATGAATTCTCTTTGTTACTTGTCTTTTAGGTAAATGCATAGACAGTTCAAGGTTATGAACTCTGAAATCTCATGATGATTCGGCCAAATGAATGATGATAATAATGACACGAAGATTGAGCTTGTAGTTGCATGCACTTGTCTTTTAATTATATATGGATCACACCGAATGTTCTTTTTCCTTTGTGTTTTCCTCCACGCTGAGAATCTGATGCTGGAAAGAGCAGAAAACAAAGAGGTAAAATGAGCTGCTGGCTGGATACAACAGTGCTGAAATGATCTTATTGTTGTTTAATGAGTTCCTATTGATCTCAATGTACAGTATCTGCCAATTGAAGGTTTGGCTGCTTTTAACAAGGTGACTGCGGAGCTGTTATTTGGGGCTGATAACCCGATCCTCAAAGAACAAAGAGTATGTTCTTCCAGAAGCTAGTAAAATATTTCATTAAATTAGGGTTTCTTTCTTGTGTCTTCGTGTTTTCTCCTTTTGATTTTGCTCTCTCTCTCTCTCTCTCTCTCTCTCTCTCTCTCTCTTCTTTTTCTTTTTTTCTTTTTTTGGGTAAGAAGGTAAACTTCATTACACTATACCAAAAATCCCACATCAGGTTAGCTATACAACTTATAAGCACTTACGCTTGGGAGCCACCTTCTAGGAAGGGTTCTCTCGAAGCATAAGCCTTAAATATTTTCTATGCGAAAATCCATCCGATCATAACATTTCTTACTACAATAATTAATTGCCTATTTTTAACAACCACGGCTATCTTATGACTGGCAGTCACTGGATCCGTCTGTTTCTTTTTCATTTTGTCAATTTGAATCCTCTTTGGTACCTTGTTGCTTTTGAATGATAACTATTGACCGTTTCATTCAACTTATTTGCAGGTTGCTACTGTCCAAAGTCTTTCAGGAACCGGTTCCCTCCGTCTTGCAGCAGCACTTATCGAACGATATTTCCCTGGAGCAAGAGTATTGATATCGTCACCAACGTGGGGTACACTTCATTATTTCATCTGTTGGAATTTATTGATTATTGTTATAAGCCTCCATGCAAAATTGACGTGGAATGGAATTCTGTGTAGGTAATCACAAAAATATTTTCAATGATGCTAGAGTTCCATGGTCAGAGTACAGATACTATGATCCTAAAACAGTTGGTTTAGATTTTGAGGGAATGATAGCGGATATCAAGGTAAAGTGATCATGCAAGATTAGTTAATTTGCATTTCAGCATTTTAAGGATGATTCGTGGGGCAACATCTTTTATTTTTCGTGTTTGAAGTTAACTACTGGTTAGAGCAGTTCTTTTTAATGGATTATCGAGTGTTATGATGGTGTTCTCTCTCTCTCTCTCTCTCTCTCTCTCTCTCTCTCTTGTTTGTTATTTTTATAAATAAAAACCCTTAAGGTTGAAACGAATTTATTTTGGTTCTTACACTTCTCTATAGCGATCTGATAGGTCTGTATTAAAACCCCATTTTGTTCTTTCTCTTCATACTGACAATTGAGGTGGCAAACTGTCAACCTTAGGCGTTGGGCTACTGTGACAGCGTTTCAGATTAATGATACTACTAAATTTAAGTGATATTAAGGTCTGGGACTTACTCGTGAGGGAGGAGATTTAAGCAGGGGTGGATGATAATATCAGCTGGTTCTTGTGGGAGCATTTCTGTTGCCAAGGTAGTCATAATGACTGCAAATGATGTGTACTGAACATAAAGTCGTGATCAGAAGAGGGGGCTGCAAGAGGGTAACTGGAGCTTTCGTTCAGTTCCCATTTTCTTAATGTGCCACATTTGTCACTAAGCGCTATGTTTGGAGGAAGAGGGAGGGGATAGTTGATATATATTGGTTCCATCTGTGTATACTCTTACTATGCTTGTAAATTGGAGATTAATCAATTTTGATAAGAGTGAAAACGCAACTTATTGCAAAGTTTTCATGTATTTGGCTTTAAAAATAAAAAATAAAAAAAACCTTCTCGGCACATTTTATATAGTTCCATTCTTATACTTTCAGGCAGCTCCTGAAGGATCATTTATTCTGCTCCATGGCTGTGCACACAACCCAACTGGGATTGATCCAACTCCTGAACAGTGGGAAAAAATTGCTGATGTCATACAGGAGAAGAACCACATTCCATTCTTTGATGTTGCATATCAGGTTTTGCTGATTGGGATTTGCATCATTTCTTTCTTTGACATTGTCACTTGGAATGTCAAAGAAACCCTTTATGATCAATTTATTTGTTGGCTACAGCATTGAGCCCATGCATGTCTGCATATAAGCTTGACGTAGTGATATACTATTCATAAATCTAAGTTTTGCAGAAAAAACCTTCAACATGATAATGCTGGAGTACTGGATTAGCACTTTTTGAAGGTTAATTATTGGCACTGAAACTTGATGAGCTATATATGATCACGAGGCCTACACCTCCTTCCTTTCTATTCTAGTCATCTGTAGCATAACTTTGGTAACACCAAATGAAGTTGGAAGGTCGTAAAGCATTAGGCTGGCTAGTTATTATCATCAAATTTATTGAGTCACTGATATAAGCAATTATTTTATTTTATTTTTTTGTTAATAATCAAAAAATTGAGTGAGAATGCACTGTGGATATTAAGGTAATACACAATTTCGAATGTGAGAATGCACTGTGGATATTAAGGTAATACACAATTTCGAATGTACATTAGTGGTTAGGAAGGGGAGCAGCGAATAATAAAAATAGACATGGGTGATGATGGTTATGAGTGTCGGAGCAGGCTTATCTGCCTCTACAAATGATGTCTTCCTTTCAATTGCATTGATGTTTGTTGTTTGTTACCCCTTTTGGATTTATGGCTTTGAGGATGCAGTAGCCAATACGTGATAGTTTCTTATTTGGATGCCTATCTAAAAGACATCTAATGCATAGGGTTTTGCAAGTGGTAGCCTTGATGAAGATGCATCATCTGTGAGGTTGTTTGCTGCACGCGGTATGGAATTGTTGGTTGCTCAATCTTACAGTAAGAATCTGGGTCTTTATGCAGAAAGAATTGGTGCAATCAATGTTGTCTGCTTAACAGCAGACGCTGCAGCAAGGTAACAATATTTTGTGTCAAAATCCCTTTTCTATGGGTCTTTTAGTAATAGGCTTTGTGAATGGCACCAACACAAGTTCTATATCCTGACTTTCCTAGACTTTGCCAGTAACTGACCCACTGTTTTGTTGTTACTATAGCCCTGGCTGAAATGATCATACCTGTTACCTGACACAAAGTAAGTCCAATACAGAATGATTTAGAATCGAAATTAGCCAACTCAATCTAATCTGGACTCCAATTGACTCCACAACAATGATCAGCTCAAACTTTCCTTGATCAATGTATGATTACATTTTCTTGATGAGCTTAGTGGACAGAACAACAGCACACTCTAGTAGGTCCCAAATATGAAAGAAACCACACACAAATACTGTTCTACAAGTATTTCGTCAATGCATGCTGACCTGATAGGGAACTCGCCTGATCTGATTCCTTTGACAAGTCTACTCTTCTGTTTTTATCAGCTTAGTTTGCAAATCACTATGATGAGTAATCGGGTTAACATGGACTCTCATGCTTAAAATATTTATCATCTTCAACAACTTCATCTTCTATTTGCCTCACCATATAGACGTCTGGCAACTGTACGAAGCCTTGGGTATCCCGCTACATATTTTTGGTCATTTAAATTTCCCTGGTGCACTGAAATGCAACATAACAGAGCGAAAAGTTCTTTTCATGAAGTCATGAACAGCTCATCTTAATTGAGATACTAAAGGCGACACCTTGTGGTAATTTCAGGGTAAAGAGCCAATTGAAAAGGCTTGCACGACCTATGTACTCAAACCCTCCAGTTCATGGAGCTAGAATCGTAGCCAATGTAGTAGGAAGTCCAGACCTTTTCAATGAATGGAAGGAAGAGATGGAAATGATGGCAGGCAGGATAAAGACTGTTCGACAGAAGCTGTACGACAGCCTCACTTCAAAAGACAATAGTGGAAAGGATTGGTCATTTATACTTAAGCAGATTGGCATGTTCTCATACACTGGCCTAAATAAAGCTCAGGTAATGTAGTTTTCTCATCTATATTTAACATCTACTTTTATTGCTATTATAGTTTTTTTTTTTTTTTCCTTTCATATCAAATTCTGTTCTGTGGGTTTCAAGATCTCATAACTTTTGCCAGTGTAACATTGAATACATCTTGACCTCCCCAAACTGACTACGGCAAAACCCATACTAATTGTTGGCACATTGAGTGGTATTTGTCATGTTAGTTGTTCTAATGATTTCTGTTGCACTTGATTGATCAGAGTGAAAACATGACAAATAAGTGGCATGTGTACATGACAAAGGATGGAAGAATATCGTTGGCAGGTTTATCGTCCGCAAAATGTGAGTATCTTGCTGATGCCATCATCGATTCATACTATAATGTTAGTTAAAGGGATGTATAATTACACACAGATTGAAGAAATACATTTAACGATACTTGGTGAGAGCTCACCTTGACAGTTGGGATATTGTAATAATAGTCTGCTCTTTCTTGAGCAGTCAGCTCAGTTTTGTGAGGGATCTGCTTTCTTGGCATTATTTTCCTTCTTTGAGGATTCCTTATTTCCATTCTTATTTGTACTTCATTTATCCCCAAAAACTGTTTAATAAATGGATCTTTTCCTTTAAGTAATTAATCTTCAAGTGATAGTTTTTTAAAAGGTGAGTATTTTGATGCTTTGATGCTCTATGAACCCAGTTGTGTCCATTTCCATGTTCCTTTCTTCATTAAGGGCATGAGAGTTCACTGTATCACCTGGAGGTCGGAAAATCAATACTTGGAATTTACCCTCTATAGACGGTGTAAATTGCAGGCCTGATAAACAATATAACATGAACACATTTTGATGCTATTCATTCAACTTTATGGATATTATTTGTGTTCAATTTACAGGGCTGCTAAGCAGCAAAAGCCAAGGCAACAATCCTTCACATTTCTCAAACTCCCTCCCACAATCTGAAATTTAAAAAAAAAAAAAGAAAAGAAAGACCTAGGAAAAATATATATTTGTAACATAAAAAGCCAGGGAGCAGAAATTTAGCAATAATTGGAGAAGGTGATAACATTGATGATTTTCGAGTAAAAATGGAATTTATGAAAATTGTGTATAGCACGCTGCAGAAGATAGTTGACCTCGTAAGCTTGGCTGCCGCTCAATGGATGCTCGTTCCAGATGCTATGGAAGGCACACAAGAGCTGAGTCTGAGTGTGCCTCCGAGTTCGACTGGGACAAGAGGGATGAGGGAGTGCAAAACGTCGGTTATTAAGGGACGGTAACTGGGCTCTGGCTGCACACATAAGACTGCTACAGCAGCTACCTACAAAAAAACCAGCACAGCACTTTGCTTTAGCAAACTCAAACGAGACATTGATCATCTGTTTGGCCAGAATTTAGCGGACTTTTGATTCTACTTCTTAGCTCAAAGTCATACAAGATGTGCAGCCTAACAAAACTGACTTTGTACCTGGTTATCTAATCTAACCTGAACGAAACCACTATGTCAATCTGATTCTAATGCAGCCCTGAACTTGATTGATCCAAATACTTGAGAAATTCGGCAAGCAAACTGACATCAGGCACAACCATGTTCGAACTGAACTCACATAACATGGAAAGTTGAACCCAACTCCACGCCACACCAATCTGTTGACTTCTAACCACCAATCTGACCTAACGTGGAAAGTTCAACTGAGCCGAGCTCAACCCAAATAACCTATTTGCTAGGTCTAGACACAAGCACTTCCACCTACCCACTGACCCAGGCATGGCACCTATAGGCACTCAACTGAAGACAATGGTCGACTCCAATTCATTTTTGCTCTTAGCAACACATGATTTCCAAGTGCTACCAAATATCTGCCGATCCCAGCAGATTTCATAGCGATAAAACGGGACTCGTGAGATCAATGTTTAGGATTGGGCACAGTTTAACTAACACCAACTCTGATCTGGGCAACTTCTAGATCCCAGCAAAATTAGTCCAGAACCAGAAACCCTATTGGCGAAGGTCAGGTGATCCAAATCCATTTTCAAAGCTAAAACTGGCTAACCAAAAGAACTCCCTTTGTTGCATGATGCACACATTTACAGAAGAAAACGGTCTCATATATGAAGCAAGCAAATGGAGCAGAAAATGATGTTTTAAGCTACTTGATACAAATGCTTCGGATCCATGGTATCTCGAATAATAGGATCCAGGATGTTCGGAAGCTTCGATCTGTCAGTAAGCTGAGGCATGGCCTGCATTTGAAGAAATGAGTGAAATCAGGCTATGAATTTGAAAATTTTCTCCAAGGGATCTGCTAATGTCATGCCGAATACAAACATACCCATGTGACAATAGATTGGCATTGAGATGGTGATAACTTCTCCACAGGCTTCCTACCTAGGAGAAGCTCTAAAAGTACCACTCCAAATGCATAGACGTCACTTTTATCTGTCAATTTACCTAGCAGAACAAAGAAAATCAATGCACCATGTTCAATATTTGTTCACTTCAGCTTAATCTTTCAAGAATCAAGTCTTGTCCAGATTTTGGATTTTTCCATATTTCATATCCAAAGTAATATTTAGTCTACATCTTTAGTAGTATTGATTCATCATATTCAATCATGTCCTATATGCTACATGAAACAAAGCAGTACGTCCACACAATGAGAGCATGCCCTTAGTCACAAAACTCCATTTTGCATTGCCATGGCGGTTTTCAGGCATCTTGGAAATCAAACAAGCCCGAATGTCCAAGACGTTTTCTTGTTGGGTATCCAGGTGAAAGACCTCACTAGATGTATGCTCAATGAGAATTCCGTAGTTCTCAGAGATTGGTGAGTTTGAGCCAATTTTATCAAGAAATTGGCTTAAATTACTTGTAGTGACCTGACAGGAATCTTTTCATCCATGGAAAAGTTTGCTATTCGATCAATTCTATGCAACCAAAACCTAGAAATTCGTTTGAATATGTGACCTACAGTTCACATTGGACTCTGATAAATTAAATAAGGTTACTGCAGAAGTTACCCAGCACAGAAACATGGCTGCTACACAATTCTCAGTTTCTGAGTGATGTTTTTTTTTTTTTTTTGACAGCTAATTAATATCATGGGCGAAAATGATCTAGAAACTGGCATATATTCACCAATCTAAGCTGTATAAGTCTTTTTTCATTTCTGTTGGTAATTCAGAACTCATAACATAATTTGTCTAACTGCCCTTCAGCAGGCATTACATGTGCAGCCATATGCAAATAATATTTAATAGCAAGCAAGCAGGATCAGCATACACCTATTGAGATCTGATTATTATTTAAGAAGATAAAATTAAGGGTCCGACAAAGCGATTATCATGCATCTCGTTGAGAGGAAAATAATAAAATAAAACAAAATGAAATCGATACTTTAGACAAAAGCTAAGAAGCCAGAAAAGAGAATATACTGGTTACTAGGCAGAAAGCAAGTTTAGCTGGCATACCATCTAAAAGGTACTCGGGTGCTACGTACCCCAAGGTGCCTGAAAGCTTGATGTTGTTCTTGCTATTAGGTCCATCAGTGATAGCAAGACCAAAATCCGAAAGCTAGCCAAAGAACAGAACAAGCGAAGGAGAAGTCAGAAAAGAAATACACTCACGAATTTAACAACCTGCAAAAGCGAGCTACTGGCTAGGCAAACTTGTGTGCTCTGTTTGAGTACTAATCAGCTTATATTTGCATTCAGTCCCCAAAGAAGGCGCAAGTATTTTAAGCCAGTAACCCACTTCAGTAGGATGTTACAAAGAGGCCCTTTGTATAGTTTAAACTAGGAATATTATAATCCTCCAAGAATGCTGCTATTAAGTAAAGATTAGACACATCCAATCATTTTTCTGATTGTTAATACCTTGGCGTTGAACTCGGAATCCAGAAGGATATTAGATGATTTCAGATCTCTATGAATGACTGGGGGGTTACACACCTCATGCAAATATTCCAAACCTCTGGTCAGCATACACCAACTTGTTGTTATGCTATGAGAAAGACTGTTAAAATCCAGCTGGTAACTTAATATATTTGGCTTAACGAATTCACCTTGCGACATCAAGAGCTATTTTCATTCTGATAAGCCAAGTCAATGCTGACCCTCGCGAAGCTCCTACAATATTGACCAAATAACCCCCATAAAAAACCTCATCATGATTTAATGATATAGAAATAAAGTTTTCTTCTTGATATTATCCTGTTCCATATGGAGGAAAGGTAAGTTTGGGTGCAAAAATATTACCGTGCAACTGAGTTTCTAGACATCCATTTTCCATAAGTTCATATGCAAGAAATCTTGCATCCCCATGGATGCAATAACCCAGAAGAGTTATGATGTTCTGATGCCGAATTTTACTCAATAATTCAATCTCATTCTGCACTTCACAATAAAAACAAGAAGAAAAATCCACAATTCAACATCTTG